>JAHZNA010005389.1:0-14681 GCA_027743935.1 Sinodicranocentrus sp. ZH6 | reverse complement strand
GAATTGGGTTTATGGAAGCAGGAGGTGAATAAGGATTGTCTAAATATCAATGTAAGACAGTGAATTGGCAATTCAATGTGGAAAAAAGTGAACAAAAGTCGTTATTGTTTGAGCTGTCCATATCATTCATGCATGTAAGGTGAATGTGAAGTATCAAGGTCTAATGGGGAAAATGGTGATGCAATCTTGTCTAGACTGGAAGTCTATAGAAGCAGATGGGAAATGAATCTTTCTGGAAAATTTTTATAGTTGTTTAATTTAACGCTAATAAAATATTTGTTTTAAAAATGCTTATTCATTGTCTCTATAAGATAATCTAAATATGCGCATGTTTGTATATAACTATTATAGTAAACATACTTTGCGTTTTCGCTAATATATAGTTGCTTAACGTCTACAATAAAAGATCAAAACATGTCATCTCACGCAAAAGCAACTCTGATTGAAAAGAATGGGACATGATAAGGCCAAAAATCTGCCCATAACTTTGAAACCCTGAAAGATTTTTTGGTCTCATTCCAAAAATCATACTTCGTTTCCAGCTCTTCATCTCTCTACGCATATCTCACGGTAGTGTGGTGAGTGCTATTGAACATTTTTTGTTGAACGCCCAGTCCCATTTTCAGCTCCATATATGTAAGTAAACGTAGCAAGCTATCTAGACAGCGATACATTTCGACAGACTCACTCACTCACACACACTTTTTTCGCCCTAAAAACCCATCACCCTTTGCCTCATTCCCCACAATCTTTTATATTTTTTGGCTCCACCACTTTCTCCATATCTAGTGACATGAGAAGCACTATAGTAATTTACAATGTATACACTATACCTATATAAAGCACATTTCACCATTGTCCACTATTTTACGCAAAACTACTTTTCCTCGCGAAAAATGTCTCTTTCCACTATAGCCATTGAGTCTAACCCTGTTTCCACTTGGGGGAATGGTTTTCGGTTGCGAGAAAATGCAAAAGGTTTTATTTTGGCCCTGATGTGCAATTCTTCCACTGAACTCTTTTTTCTTCTTTGGGACGAGAAAAACCCACAAGATAACACACACGCTGTACACATATCCATCTCTATCTTTTTCCCTAATGTTATAGCCCTTTTGTGGGGATATATTGCAAGTTAAGTGTGATAAAAAAGAGAAACAAAGTTTCTCTCTGGAGTCATGATGATAGTCGCTTCCCCACTAAAAACTAGTGATGGTGAATGATACTCTCGTAATATTCCCCGATATGGGCTAGCCCGCTTTTACACCATTCACTGTGGTTTGGTTTGCAGTTGGTCACACATTTCCAATGCAAACAGACGATATGGAGGATGGAGGAGAGTATATTTGCAAAAAAATACACATTATTCCCTATTCTTTCACCAACTTGCTTGATGACACGATTGGATTCCACTACAGTGAAATGTAAAACACTTTCACATTGTCATCATCATCACAATGGCTACATTCATAAGGAAAAAAATCTTCTGTGGAAACTTCCCTTTGCATAAATATACATTACATCCGTGTGTACTCAGAATAGAAGCCACAGTGGGAGCAGGAGTTCACCAGGGTTTTAAATATTTGCATGAGGAAGAGAGGCAAATGAACGTAGAATACTTTCTCCTCCAAGATCCAGCCAGCCGTGGAGCGAGAGAAAGCATGTCTCTCATATCTTTCCTTTTTTTCAAACTATGCCAATGCCAAAGCTTAGACTAAGCCAAAGGCGACATGATGGTTGGGGGATCTTGCATGCATTTCATTCTTTCTATCCCCCTCTTCTCTTCTCACATTTGGAAGGGAAAGTTTTGGGGAAATTTAACTACCTATAATATAGCCGAACCCGGGTATTCTATTTTTTTAGGGTCGACGATGGGAATATGGGGATGTGATTGTATGATGATGATAATCATGACGATATGCTCGTTCATGCTTTCCCTCTCAAGGAGAAAAAGACAAGCGTGTGTGTGTGAGAGAGAAAGAAAGGATATCAACGTATGTTTCAACGTTCGGAAAGCTTCCTTGCAAAAAAATAGCTTACCCTCGCTTTCTCCCACTTTTTCAGCTAACGTAGTGTTTTTTTTTCTTGGCAGGAGGAACATATGCATATGCTAATTTTTTGGACACGTTTCCCCTCCATGTGCCAAAAAGTTTTGATAAAAAGGAAGAAGCGCAATAAGTTCCCTGGCTGGAGGGATAATACTAGTGTAATATTCGTGAGAATAATGCATTTATGTCAGGGATATTCTCCAACGTTTGGGAGCGGCATTGACAGTTGGGAATATTTCTATTTTTTCTATTATTCTGCTGAAAGTTGGATTTTTAGAGGAAAAATGGATTTATTTTTCTTATCATTATCGACATAATATGATTGCCTTTATTATCACAAAATAATAAACTTGGGATAGGGGGCAATGTTAAGAATGAAATCTAAGCAAGACCTTATCATTTTGATGACTCATCTCGTAAAATTTGATGAGTTGCAATGTGTGTGGCCTTGGAGTCAAATAGACTTGTAAGGATGTCAAGTTCGATGGAGATGAATTTATTATTTATGTATGACTTTTTTCTTCTTTCTAAATTGTGTCAACGTTGCCCCAATTCAGTTATCATTTCAGAGGATTTTTTGTTGATAATTCACCACAAAAATAAATGTGATTCAAGTATCACCCTTTGCCTTGGGATCATCACATGTAATCCCGTTTTTTATTCATGTCCCAAAGACTGTCAAGAACATGCAATAAAATCCCCAGACCCAAGTGTATTTTCCCATTATTCATTAGTGCATTAGTGGATGGAGGCTTAATAGACAAACACAAAGTGAAAGTTGATCGCAATCACTTTATTGCATTGTTTTATTGAATAAAATACGATCGACTGCAACGCGAAGCCTTGCTCTCGAATGGGGAGCTAGTATGGCACGTAAAAGAGTGCAAGTTTATGTGTACTCGCATATCTAGTGATTTATGGGTTTTAGCAAGGGATCCTGTATAAATAACCAAGTTGAGTTGTGGATATGGGTGGGGAACTTGGGACATGCATTATTGCATTTTCCCTTTCTCGTTGACTTGCTCATACATACATCTCAATATCATTTCGGTCTAGCGGAATGGGCTGATTGTAATCTTAATTGTGGGCCGAAATACGCTTAGCTAAAAGATAGCGGGGTAATAGAGACATCTAAAAGTGTCACACAATAGGGAAAACTAGCTCAATACAAAATCCAAGGTTTTTCACAAGGGATCATTCGAATAATACTGGTAGTTTTTTTTTCATAAAAGCGGACAGCTAGGCTTTTTATTGAGATCAATGTGGGTGGTAAAAGTTTCAGATTTGATGACTACGTAATATTTGTATTTTCCCATAATCATATAACCTATCAACCATCCTCCCACCTTCTTTTTGCACACGAACTTCCAGCAAATATACTATTGCGTTTTTATGGCCACAAATAAAGAGCTCGTTATGACCTGTGATGCTGATTGAGTTATTGTTTTCTGAGCCCATTACATCCAACAGAATGGGTGCAGACTACCACAAAGAATACCTTTATTGAGTAATGTGTGTGTGCGTGAGTACACGCAGATCGGAGGGGAAAGTCTGTACGAAAGAAAGAAAAAACGAATTGCTAAAGTAATGGAATGATATGACAGTCAAAGAGAAAATTGCCTGTATTCATTCATTCGTGGACTCATAATAGACGTACATTAGGAACAATATGATGAGCAGATTGAATGTGGCTGTTAGGATAGTGTGGTAATGAAAGGAAATGGGATTTACGGTTAGGGTCACACTGTCGTGGAGCATGTGCTAAGGAGACAGAATTGAGTTGTTAATTTCTTTTATATTTGAAACTTTTCATTAGAACCAATGTCACCACATTTGTGAGTCATTAAGTTTGCTGGGGTGGTCGAATACGTTAATAAATTCTAATATAATTTCCTCTGGTATATTAATGCTCCTTTCATCCCGATACGGAACTAAACTACGCATATATTTATTGCATAATATAAATAAATTTGCTAATAAAAATTAATAGATGGTGAAATAAGCTCATATAATGAAACGTCGTAGTTTTATAGGATGTCATCGAACTGAGTGATAACAACGTCAGCATAATATTTTGACACATTAAACTGACTCAAATGATTTACAGATTCGAACCAGGGTCAGTTGACTGTAATTGTCGTTAATCCTTTGTGGGAAAAAAATGTTGACATTTCAGATGAAGGTTGACATTCTTTACACCATAGAGATGTTGGGGGAGCAATTGGTAAAAATTATTGTTAATTGACAAGGACTAAATTTACGTGTAAATTCATATTTTCGAAGACAACTAATTTCCTTAGAATTTCACATGAGAATTGAGTAATATTGAAGGAACGATAAAATCAAGTTATACAGCAATCACAGCAATGTCATTGCATCTAAAGTCGTAAATACCCTATCTTCATTTGATATAGCAAGACGTGCTAAGCTTCATAAAAATAAAAATAAGGGATAAGCGATCCCAGTAAAAATGGAAACCGATTCTAAAGTATCTGATAAGGCAGAAGTTTCAAACTCGTCAGTTGAGAATGGTGACCAAAATCCCAAACCCGCGTCACCAGGTGGGTTCGCTGAAAAGTCCAAACGAATGTCTACTTCTCGTCCTCGTTCAAAAAGTACAGCAAAGCCAAAGGAAGCTGAAAATAAAAGGCGCCGAACTAGCTTGTTAGGAAATTTGTTGGTAAGTACGAATATGAGATTGTTTTACATTATATATTCTATTTATATTGATATCCATTTGATGAAAGGAAATCTCAATTTAAATTTTTAAGACGGGAGGACGGGTTAGTCGGGGGTTTTCATTACACCGAATGACATATCATTTAGCAACCATCCAACGGGCAAAAAAGAGTGAAATGTTACCCTCTGAGGATTACTACCTTTTAGAAGAGCTTGATACACTGGGTATATTTTTGGAGAAACCGGAAGACATACCTGGAGGAATTCCAGCATCTCTAACTGCTCCCTTATTTACTGGCACCCCACAAAGTCCTCCTAAACCAAGAGTGAGTGACCAAGACCCAGCAATAAAGGAACCTGATGCTGACCCTAATACCCTTCCATCTGCCCCTCGTCTTTCTGACTGTCCTCCACCACCTCCAGAAGAACCTATAATTCCTCCTGATCATGCTGTCTTTCCTGTTGGGAGGAATACTGTCGAGCTTCAAAATAAGTTGACAGTGTTTCGAAACTTGAGAACATACGTCAAGCACAACGAGATTGATGAAGGAAAATGCTATTACGGAGAAGATGAAATTGACCTCTCATTTTTAACTGTAAAGCCAAAAACATTTTTAATTTTTGGAAAACCTGGCGCTGGGAAAACAACTTTGGCTATGAAACTAGCAGAGAAACTTCATGCTGTTCATTTAAACCGTATATTAATTCGAGCAATTTAAATTTTCCTTTACAACAAAAATATAAGAATTAGCAGTAAAGTTTTTACTATTTTTCGCAGCCGAAGGAATCATTGAGTACTTTCGTCATACTGAGCCACTAAGTTCAGTGAAAGTAAATGAAACTCTTGAAAATGGTGACAGCCTTGGGGATGGAGTCGTTATTGAACTTTTGGATAAGAGGATAAAAGAATTTGACATTTTGCATAGGTCTCTATAAATATTTAAAATATATATATTCATCCGTATCTACCTACCTCTAATTTACACTTTCTTTCCTTTAAAATTTACCAGAGGTTACGTTCTCGAAGGCTTCCCAATGGTCACTTCTGACGATCTTCCGGTCTATCAACAGCTAGAAGGTTTAAGTAAATTGGCCCTTCCTCCTGAGTACTTGATAATAATACAGGTGTGTAAATTAATTTTAGAAAACACACATATGTTCTACTTGTTCCCGTTTACTAAGCCCTCTATGACAATTTACAGATGCAAGATAAGGATCTCTACAAGCGAAGAATTAATCAAAAGCTGGACCCCGAAAGTTGGAAAGTGTACACGCAAAAGCAGTACTCACAATTTGACTCCGATGAACTTATCTACAATCGCCATCGCCGAGTATCTACAGGTCAACATCGTCACAGCCTCAGTGAACACCCAATAACTCCTCAAACTGCCTCTGATGAACGTACAGCTACAGAAGACTTAAGTGATACAGCAGAAAAGTTGACAGCGACTGAGACAAAGAAATCAAGAACGAGCACTCCAGAAGATGTGAATAATATGTCTCCTAATGAGATAGATTTTCCAAAATTACCGGCAGAAGTTTTGGAGCGAATTTTTTACCGCACTGAAGACTTCAACATTATTGTCAATGATGACTTGGAAAGCTTTCGGTACAACTTTGAAGACTTGCAAGAGTACGTTCAAAATTTCAACAAGAGAAAGACTTTGGAGGTGGATGGATACTGGTCTCCTACTGTCATGTTTCGAGTAAGTGTGTTTACTCTTATCGAAAAGTGATTACTTTGATATACACATACTCTTAATTAATTAGCGGCACTATGATTTACATAATTTTGACTTGACAGCGCGTTTGGGAATTTTGTGAAGCAATCGGTATCCAGCCTGTACCTGTCCCAACCCAAATCATGAGATCACTTGCAATGTTGTATTTTAAGAAACGGAATAGTGGTGAGGTGAGACAGAATGTCAAGAAGATGAGCAACAAGCAGAGATTGACTGGGTATCTGCAATTAGAGCGGTTGCCGTAAGAGGTCTTGTAGATCCTCGTTTCCGGTAAGGAAAATTGATTATTTATTTTTAAACACAGTATTTATAATGTTTAATTATATATCGGCCATATTTATCTTTAAAGATGGAGGCTATCAAGATGGATGAATTTGTGTCCAGTTGCTTTAAAACTTGGGAGGAGTTTAGCAGGAAAACCTGAGCTAGCTGTTAGCTTCATGGATAAAGTTTTTTTCATGTCTTCGAAACATGCTGTAGACCAATTTATAAATAACCCAAGGCCATACTTGCTCCCTAAAATGCCTACAAGTCCTGTTAAATTTATTGTGATTGGACATCCGCTAGCTGGAAAGTCAACATTTGCTCACGAGCTTGCAGTTCTTACGGAAGCAACCGTATGACTTTTGAAAGATTTGCCATAGTTTGCTAGGTTTGATAAAATACATGTAAAATTTTGTATTATACGAATTTAGGTTATCGACATGACTCGAGAAGTGATTCGACGATTTAGCGATGTCAAAAGGGAGTTTATTTGGAAGAAACATTTGAAGTATGTACTCGAGGCGACGAATCTTGTTAATAGAGAAAATGCCATGAGATGGCAACGCCAAGAGAGAACTCGAAGGCGAGATATGCATGCATGGATTGAGGTAATCAATAAAAATTTCACACTTTTCAACTTCTAATAATAATTAAAGATTTTCAATTTTTTACTCAACACATTTAAATATAATTACCACCCAGAATCACTTGAAAGCCCTTGCTGAATCGGAAATTGAAGCTGCGTTAGAGAGAGATTGGGAATTCCTGCACAAATTACGACTTGAGCTTAGAAATGCAAGTGAATATCACGCAATGGGAGAACCTTTTGCTGGAACCGGGATGTGCCAATCAGACGATGCTACGTTGCATTTTAACTGGAAAAAATTTGTCGGCGATGCTGTACGCTCAAAGCAATTCGATAACATGCAGATTTGTATTCAAGTATTGTATCCTATTGAATTTCCGCCCATTTGTTTTTTTTAGTTCGGAGGTAAACAAAACTGGACTCATCAAGAGCTCCTTCAACTCGCCTGGGACCTTTTCCATGAGAGAAGATTATACTACAAAAGGAAGCTTCGGGATAGCGTAGAAATGACACTTTTTAACGAAAATCTTTCCGAATCGGATGAAGAATACGGTTTGATTTCTGATGTGCTTGGGAAAGGCTCTCCATCAAATGAATCTTCTGAGGAAGATACATCTTTCGATGATGCTGGTATCTCTGGACAGGACGATGAAGGGGTGGAAGATGATGATACTGCAGATGACGAGACTGAAATTGAGGAACGAAAGAAAGTTCGTCGAGCAAAGCGTAAGAAAAAGAAACGAAAGTGTCGCCTGCAGGTGAAGCCTGTGCTAGCTGAGGATATCCTGGAACCATTCCTTTTCGAGTCATTTGATGTTGATCCCGAACATCCAGAAGTGGAAGAATCTGTACGAATGAGATTTCCCATGATACCATTTGAACTCGTTGACATCGTGCCATCTCCTTCGCTAGTAGGAGAAGTTGATCCAATTGTTCAGTTAATTGTGGAAGAAAAGTTGAACAAAGATGTTGCCTATGTTGATTCCATGCCGCCTGACATTTTTGCGGAAATATTGAAAAGAGCTTGTACCGAAGTGGAGGTCAAGTATAGAAAAAATAATAGACATGGTCCGATGTAAGATTTCCGATTATCGCGCTAATAAGGGAAAACAATGCAGATTTTCGAAATGTAGGTGAATATTTAAATGCTTGTGTTTTCTTTCAGGACCGGTGGCTGGATAGTAGAGAACTTTCCGCCTGATATTGATAAATGGCGTGCTGTCCTCCGTATTCCACAAATTTGTCCAGATCAGGTTTTTCTTTTATTGGATTTGACTGAGGGTAATATGACAATATGGAGCAGATTTAAGAAGCTATTCAAACTGCTTCACCCTCCCAAGCCAGAAAGTGTTGCAAACTCGATCTCTGCTAGAACTCCGAGGACAACTGCTGAATCATTAGAAATACCAGGAGAACAGGATGCCAAAGACACAATGCGAAGATACCTTGGGACTCCTGGAGAAGATCACGAGCCGGAACTTCGAGGATCCCGTGGATCGAGACAGTCTCCTAGAGGATCTGGAGTGCAATCTACTGAAAATGAAAGTGAACTGGAAGATCAGGATGATGGAGATATTGACAATTATTCGTTCAATTTAATATCCAGGTCTCACTTTATTCTATCATTGCTTCCTCGTGATGATCTTGTCGAGATTTGCAGCATTACCTCATCCGAGAAAGACGTGATAAACCGAGATCTGCATAGAAATCGTACTACCGCATTTTCCAACATAGAATCCGCGGATGACCTCGAGAAGACTATGGAAGGTCATGAGAAATATATTTTGGAAACGCTGGAAATGGAATTAGCTGAGAATGAAGCTGCTTCCTATACATCATTTGATTTAGATGAATACCAGGAGGGGGTTGTTACAAAGTTTAAACCAATCTATGTTGAAATGTCAGCTTGTATTGAAGAAATGGACGCATTTCATAATCAACATCCTGTCATGCACCGAGTGTCAAGTTTAGGATCAGAGGAAGTAAAGCATGTACTTAAAAATCCTCCTGGAACACCAGAAACTGGTCAGCACTCTGAACCCGAGGATTTAGTAGTTGCCGTCCCGCTGGAAATTGAAACAGGTGAGGTTGAGCTGACTCCGGAGGAATTTGAACTGAAAACAGTGCTGGAAGCAGAAATTAGGAGATTATCAAAAACGGACGACTACATCAAAACGCCAACGGAAATGGGCTCAGCAACGAGTATCCTTCCTGCATCTGCTGAAAGTGGTGGTCCTTACAATCTCATTCAGCGACTCCGATCAGCTAAAATTGAGTCACCAAAAAGAAAATTCTTTGCTCAAGTGAGGATCTTTAACGAGTTTTGGAACATGGCCTTGCCAGTTTGTAACCAACAAGGGGTTCGCTACTGGGAAGTTGGACTTTGCGATGAAGAGATTGCTTTAGAGAAGTCTATATTCATCTGGACCGAGCTTGAAAGTCGGTTTGATCCAAAGGCCAAGAAAATTTTAGAAACAGAGTTGAAGGAAGAAGATGAAGAAGTTTTAGAGTCGCTAATGCGATGGGGTGAACCTTACGATTTGACTGATATGAGGTTCCGATCTGCAACAAAGCCGGAGCAGAGTCAAGACAATTCTGAAACAGATGATGACGACGATGATAATGATGACGATGACGAAACCGCTGAGTAAGTGAAATAGTACATCTTATTAATACCTTTGGCGTGCTCAGTGCTCAAATTATCTGCCAATTGTTTCACAGGGAGGAAAAAAACAGCAGTCGAAAAACAGATAAGGATGAATTGACCTCCCTCGAAAACAAGCCTGAGCAGTATTGGAAGGCGATAAAACGAATAGAAGCTGAGAGATGTTTCGGGGATTTTAAATACTACTGTCCAGTAACATATGCAGATATCCAAATGCTCCGCTACGGCTCGCCAAAGTACGCTTGCAAATTCAAAGACAGGCTATACTATTGCTCAGATGAAAATAGTCAGCTGAGATTTTCCGTCAATCCACGACAATTCCTTCCTATCGGAGGTCCACCGAAACCTCCTCCTCCTAGAATCTGCATTACCGGCTCTCCCGGCTGCCTCCAAGAGGAAATAGCGTCGCAAGTGTGTAACGAGTATAAAGTCTGCTATGTCAACTTTCGACAGCGTCTTCACGAAATCATGAAGGCTCGCTTTGGCCGAGAAGTTGGTCCAGAAAGAACAGGTCAAATTGTTTCAAAAGAGAGAACACAAAAAATTATTGCTACTAGTAAGCCTGGAGATGATTTGCTCTTCTACAAAAGCACACCTTTACCTGAAGATGATGAGGGAGGAGTAGGAGTCCATTTTGGAGTAAAGGATGAAGGAAAATTAGATTCAGAGGTGGAGATTGATTTGACCTTTCAACAAACACTACTTCCAAGTGTAAGCGGGATTTTGAATATTATCCCATCTCAAGAGATTTTGGATCGTGAGGAGCAGAAAGCTATTCAGGAAGCGACGTTAAAGAGTTTAGGACTTTTGAGCCAAACGGCAATCGAAACCGTTCCACTAAACAGCATTGAGCGCACGGAAAGACTTACGGAGAGGAAGTGGGAGAAATTGACGAGGATTGAGACTTACATTCAAGCATTTCTAGAAAATGGGATACAACTTCCGGATGATGTTCTTGATGAATTTTTACAACCTCTGTGGAAGGAAGCGCCGTTTACAGAAGTTGGCTTTGTGTTGGTCGGGTTTCCTAATTCCGAAGCAGACGTTCAGTATATGATCAATAGGAATTTTATTCCAGAGCATGTGTTCGTCATGGAGGTACGTAAGGTGGAAAAACAATTCCATTCAGTCATCACGAATAATTGGCTAAATAGAATATGAATTTGTAAATTAGTGCAAATCTATTGCTATCCGAAATCGACTAATTGTCCCTTCCGTGGATCGATGGCACAAAGAGCAAAATCCTAGTGGGAAGCGAAAACGGAGATTGACGAGAAGAACAAATGATGCTAAACTTCACATGTCACGTGCAGTCTTAGGCTTTGGGGCTAGAGAAAGGGAAGACATTTTCCCTTACCAGGTGGAAGGGAGAGCGGTAGCAGATGAATATGAATATGAAACATGGACTTATAACGACACTTTAAGTCGGGATATTTCACGAGCGTTGAAATATTTTCATGGGATTTATTCCTCTGGATTGGACAAAATGAAGGTTTGACACTATATCCTCTGGAATTTAATGAAACTGGCTAATTTAAGGAAAACATATAATTAACTTTTTGATAAAATTCCACAAGCAGAAATCATTAAATAAAGACAGGATTTGTTGGACACCAGTTGACACAAACTTAGGACTTCACCAGGGAAAGCACAAAGTTATGAATAGTATCATGCCAATGTTGAAATACAGGTAAATATCGTTGTACTAAAATTTTCCAGTAAAAAGTTATAAAATGCCTGACATGATTTTAATTTTGGAATGTATTTTACTTTAATCAAGAAACAACATTTTTGAAGACTGTGTTCGCCTCAGCTTTCCTGCAGCTCAGGCATTACTGGACAGAGGTGTATTTTCTCTAAGTCGTTTGCATCGGTGGTGTCCTGTTGAGGTAATATAGCATACAAGTACGTGTTTTATCGTATGAAAAACTGAATTTCTCATTCATGGCTTACTTTACATAGGTGTCTAAAGGGAACACAGGAATAAATGTTTGGAATGCTCCAGGAGTAAAAAAGATTCCTTACTTGTATCGCAGATTTATTTACTTTTTGGGTTGGTCATTTAGTTCATGAGAAGTTGTCGCATTTTACAATTCTACGTTTTACATTAAAATTACCAATTGTTTTAGCGGGAGAAAAAAATGCTCAACATTTTGAAGAAAATACGATTAATCTAGCCAGTCAAACAACGCCTTTACAACCTGTTCCATTAGTTTGTATGATTCTTGGTCGTCCAAAATCTGGAAAAACAACATGTAATAATAATGTCGTTCGTGTTATATCCCAGTCAATAATTACGTGTTGCATTCAAGTGACAATAAATTTAAAACTGACTTGTAGTGGCAAAGAAACTTTCTCAAAGGCTTGGGCTCCTATACGTTTCCGGATTGGAAGTAATTGAATCAGTTGCCACCCACGCTTTTGTTACGCAATGGGGTCAATTTCTCTCCGAAGTCAATCCAGCCCTTGTCTCCTCGGGACATCAACCAATGACCCTAGCCACAGAAATATTAGAATATATTCGGGAGGGTCGAGCAATCCCACGATTTCTCATGTATCGATGTTTAGATCTATATTTGTTGAATCCAAAGGCACAATGTCATGGAATTGTTTTTGACGATTTTCCCACGGGTTTGGATGAACTGATTGAAATCAACTATAGGGAGATGTCGCCGTGCATCGTGATCGATTTAAAAGTTCCGATAACCGAAGCTTATGCTCGATGCGATAGAAATCGGAAAATGGAAATTTTACAAGACACCATCCCGGAAGATGGTCACGACGGTATTGACAACATGTGGGATCAATACGACCAAGCTACAGTTGACACATGTCGATGGTTTGCCGAAGAATATCAAAATATTCATATTGTTGATGGAGAGCAAAATCCGGAAATGGTTTATCAAAACGCTGCCGAACTATGTGTAAATGGGCAAAGGAAAATCCAAGACTATCTCATGAATTTGTATTACGGTAAACCAAACACTTTGGAAGGAACATGTCCTATAACCTCGACATTGTTTCATCGTCTCAACCCAGACTTTGGTTTCTTTTGTCCTGTCGCTTTAAATGATTCCGATGAGTTGGTGTCGGTCAGAGAAATCTCGGACTTGGCACAGGTTGTGGAGTATAAAGGTCAAATCTATTTATTTTCTGGGAAGCATGCTGTTCGTAAGTTTATAAACAATCCAAAAAGATACACAGTTCCTGGCTGCTTGCGAACTCCTCCACAAGATATTCCACAAACGTTGAACGTTTCACCGGAAGACTTTATAAGATTGCAGGTACATGATTTTTTACAATGGTAAAAAAAGGTTTTCCATCACATAAAATAAACTTGTATTGTGCATAACTTTAGGAACATTGGGGTTTTATGGATTTTGATCCTGTGCTATACTACGCTAATCATCAGTACGACCTGATATTTATATATTAATAATTTATGTAAAGGTCTATAAAAAATGAATTATATAAAAATTATTTATTTATTTATTTATTTTTCAGTTACAAAGGGTTGCAACGGGGAGATCCTCAATACTGTGTAGTTTACAGGGGTAAATTGTACATTTTTATAAATGAAGACAATCAGAGGAAATTCATGCGGAAGCCTTCAAAATTTTGGAATCTGCTACTACCCATGAAAATCCCAAAGAAAGCTGAACCAATTAATGTAGAGCAATTCAATTTTTTAAAACTAATAATCCACTAGATCGCCACGAGATAAAGGATTTTATGAACTATATACTTCTGGCGTTCTAGTATGATAAAATCACACCATTTGGCTATCTTACGGCAAAAGGGATGATTCCGATGTTAAGAAAGATTCTAAAGCTAATGGCAGAGAAACGTCCACGGGGTCCGTTTATGAATGTTGATCAATGTGCAGCCCTCTATATGGGATATTATCTAAAAAGTAAATTATTTTCTAAAGCATACTCACAAACCTACTTTTATTCGGTAGAGACATAAAATACTCTTTTTTATATCAGCTCAAAACATGAACTCCCCCTTCCACCGCCGTCAAAAATATCGAGACGCCATGTTCAAAATGTCCTCTCTAAAAGCATCAACAAGAGATTTCCTTAAAGAACTCCAGCCATACTACGGCTGCCGAACAAGAACCTTACCTGATCGTTTGCGAAAGCAGTTGGCCGAATTCGTCAAATTCGAAAAATTGCCAATAGAAGAGAAAGTAGACATTCCAAAAATCCCTGGTGTCACTCTTGGCTATGATGCAGTCAAGACGCCATTTAGTGAGCCTCAAGTCTCAAGAAAAGTTCGAAGAATGATGGAGAACTTGCAAGATGTTGAATTTAAAGAAAAGATGGAGTCTTTCTCGGCCTTCTCGAGGCGAAAAAAGACCGCTCAAGAGGCAGCTGAAAGAGCAGCTCAGGATGCAGAAGATGCTGTTGAGCTGGCTTTTCAAAAAGAGGAAAAATCCCGACTCAGACTTTTGAGAAAATCTCAGAAAGGAAATAAAAGCTCAAGATTTAGTTCTATCGGTTCTGCATCTTATATATAACTAAAGAATTTAAAAATATAACGAACTCCTCTGGTGCCAAACAATTGAAAATAAATCGGCAAAATAATGCATATTAGTGACAAAGCTAGACATACACATATGATCAGATATATTGCTTTCTTTACCTGAAAAAAGTCTGTAATTAGGTGAAAGTCATTACCCCTTTTTTATCAAATTG
>JAHZNA010005388.1:0-14070 GCA_027743935.1 Sinodicranocentrus sp. ZH6 | reverse complement strand
ACCCTCCGAGGAGGCAGTTGAAACTATTCAACTTGAAACCGAGATCGAAGCGCCCTTGGTCATCTCGTGAAGTTTCAAGGATCCAAAGAACAAGCCAATGACGTTTTTCTTGGCACGCTTCCGAAAACATTCCAGTCAAGAATTCATTGAGGTGGAGTATCACTATAATCGGTTAAATAAGTCAGATTCATTTGTGATAAAAGGATCCATCGAATCTTTACTGCCGCCTGGAACTCACCTGGAATATCGGAATGATAAAATCAACAACAATGTGGATGACAGAACTGTGTTTTTGAAAAACGTGCTTCATTTTCAAAATCCGATTTTCCTTACACAAATTGCCATAACATGCAAAAAACCACAATATTTTTTTTGTTTCAAAGTGGTTGGAATTTGTCGAAATTTTGTATTTAGGTGTAATTTAGCAGGATTTTTTTACTGGATTCGTCTTTCGCATGCTAAAATACATCTAAATACAAAATTTTATAAAATTCTAACTTCGAAATACAAATTTTGATTTCCCGCAAGGGCGATTTCCGGGCTATGGGGGTGAAAATTGGCAAATTTTTCACCGGATTCGTTTTCCTCATATCGAAATACACCCGAGTACAGCCAAATATCTTGTAGGTCCCCCTTTATCCGGATAGGTCCAAAGACACAGTCTGTGTGGTATGAGGATGATAATAGTGTAGAGAAGTGGATTTTAGGTTGTATGTTGGAGATGGAGAGGAATATTATGGAGTATGTATACCATGAACAACACAATATTCCGAGAAGAAAGACGAGAAAGCGTTTTTACAACATAAGATATCTGTACACAAACACATATTACACTAGCTTATGTATACACACGGATGGAGGTGACACGGCGAATGGTAAACTCACTCACCAAAGCTGAAGGCCGTACTATAGAGTGAAGTGAAGTACGTAGTGAGAGAGGATACCTATTCTGCTTCAACTTCCTCGCTCACCTAAACCCATCGTATCTTGTACGTAGGGGACGTGTGGTGGAAATAAAGGAGCCTACGAGCATCTTTAAATATACATTTACATTAGTTGAACGACGGTGAACAATTTGCCTTTGTGATGAGAGCAGTGCTTTGTTAAGACCGTCATAAGAGGCATAAGATATAATAAAATCCTGTGTGTAAAAGAGCGAGAGAGGTGGAAGAAGAAGCAAGAAAAAAACACACTTGTATACATACATACGACGTTGTGAGGAGAAGAAGTTGAGATATTACACAAAACAATATTATATAGTGGATACAGAAAGAAGCTTAGAGAGGAGATAAGATGATAGTGAAGAATGCATAATCAAATCTTTTTATCTGAGGCAGTGTCCATGTCCGTAATAACAGGAGTTGTGTTATTCGTGCACTCGCTTCTCTCTTCATGGGGGCTTGATTCAAAGAAAGAAAGAGAATGAGACATAAGCATTGTAATCATCATATATCTAATTTCTTAATATACATAAATGTCAAGGGCAGCCCCTCTAAGGTCAGTGAAGGAGGAAGACGCTCTTAGTAGTTAGTGCAGCTCATTACATAGCTTTTGCTCATCTCGGGAACAACGTGAGTGACGAAGAATTAAAAACGTCCTTTTTCAGGGAACCATTGTTGGAACGTTTTCTCAATAGAATCTAATTTTTATTTGTTGGGCAAATTCCAGATTCACTGAGAAGTGCATAGTATCAGAGCATACTAGTATATATTTGTTTTTTTGGGGACAGCCAACATTCTCTAACATCAATTGTTGATTGTCGTTAACCGTTTCAGTCGGCTAAGAACAGTTGTGTCGTGTACGACAGTGTATCCCGTGAAATATCAGATGAACAGGGTTAGGGAATTTGAAGGATTTATTTGCAATTAAAGTGGCCAAGCATTTAGTGTTGTTTGTAGAGGAATTTTCTCGTCATTTTATGTTTTTCGAGTTATAAATTGTAAATACTACAATCTTGCATATTTTTCGCATTTACTAGGCTGATTTAATGTTTATAGAGTTGTAAATTTTAGTTGAAGGAGTTTCCATAATCAAAAGTTAAAGTAGTATTTATTCTCATATATGTAGTTACCAGAGTAAAAAAATTGTTAGGAAACTATTTATCCATCTCAATCTATGTACCTCATATGGAGAATCTCAGCAACTTTTGTCTACAGGGTTGGAAAAATTCGTTTATAATTAATATTAAATGCCTTGTGAAGCCAGTTTTTTTGTGACTTTAATTTTTCATAAAAATCTTGTACTTTCATGATCATTTAACTAGTTTAGGTTGATCAATGCAAAGGGATTTGTCTGACAGTCAACAGTTAAGTTTGTTGGCAGAGAGTTTATATATAATCTTGCAGTCAATAGCCTGTTTTCCCGATATAGAAAGGTGATCAGCGCAGCAAAAGTCGCTTTATATTTATTCAAGTTAGTTAGATAAGCAGGCAGCAAACAAGAATATATATGTACGTTATCCAAGTCACGGTGATAGGATCAGGGTGGTCATATCATCAAGTGGTGACATTCCAGGCAAACTTCGTATGTTGTATGTGACTTGAATCGCAAACAAAAAAGCTTCGTGTTTGTGTAGCTATGTGTGTGTGTGTGTGTGATGTTGAATGTGCCAAGTAAATGTTCTCTGGAGTAATTAATCACAGTTTAATTGGGGGAAACTAACTGGGTAAATTATATAATTATCAGATAGAGAAACGAGCTGTAGTCAGCAGAGAAATAAATATAAAGACGTGACTCAACAAGAAACGAAAATTGTTTACTCGATTCGTTTTCACTTGGATTCATTTACAATTGAGAATTTTTTTAGCTGTTAATATAGCTGGTAGAGGCAGCGGCATAGGTCAAGCGGTGAACGAAAACTGTGATGTGTGATCTGTTTTAAGTATAATCAAGCAGTTTTCTTGTGAGCATATAAGAAAAAAATAAGTTCGAAGATCATCCACTAGATAAATTGTTGCAGAGTAGGTGAAGCAATATACAAAAGCAACAACAAGGTAGATTGTACGAGGCTTCAAATTGTGTCGTTCCCGTGGTGTTTTAAAAAGCTTGCAAGCTGTCGTCGTCATCGATAGAAAATATGTCGGGGGAAGACCAAGAGTCGGAGTGTGAGATAGAAGACGAGGACTATGATAATTATTATTTGTCTAATGAAGAAGAGTTGGAGTTAGCGGATTACAAAAAGGATCCGGAAAGTTTTCAGTTTGAATGTCTCAAAGTGGAAGAGGTGGAGAAACTTCTCAATGAACTTGTGGAGCTTTTGTCTTTGGAGATAAATGTGAGTGTACAGGTTGGTGTTTGTGTAATATTTGGGATGGAAATGTTTTAGATCTTGGTAATTAAACAGGATTGTTTCGACTGTAATTTGCTTTCCAGATTTTCATCAAGGTTACTCCTTCGCTTGCAAAGCTTTTGCTGCACACATTGGGTTGGTCACTGAATGAAATTGTATCCATGTTTCAAGCGGACGCCCATGGAACGTTGGTGACAGCTAGAGTTAAACCTGCTAATAACAATATTCCAAAGCCTTTAATGTCTCATCAGCCCCCGTCTCTGAATAATAATAACCCAATGTGTCCAGTATGTTATGCCCACCAACCTGTAGAGTTTTTTAAAGCTCTTGCTTGTGGACATCAGTTTTGTAAGGAATGTTGGAACTCTCATTTTGAAGTCCAAGTTATTGAAGGGGTCAGCACGAGTAAGTTTGCTGAAGATGATTAAATTATTCTTGGATTTAAAGTTGAGATCAATGGACATGAATATGAATGGAAGAGCTTAATCGTTTGGAAATTTTTGGTTGCAGCAATTGGATGCATGGGTCAAGACTGCATTGTGTTAGCCCCTGAAGATTTTGTTCTTGCTCTCATTACCAAGCCAAATATTAGGGAAAAATATCAACGTTTTGCATTCAGGGATTATGTTAAATCTCATCCTCATCTTAGGTAAGCATGTGGTGTGGTTTATTTAAAATATTTAAAACTGAAAGTAAATTTCTAGGTAGATTACTATTGCAATTTAAGGAATTTAAAGAAAAAGCAATGCCTAGTTTTGAGAAAAATATGTATTCACAATGAAAAGTTAATCGTGCCTAGTAGAAAATTAAACATTAACATCCAGAAGAATGGCATGTTTCTACAAGTACCTTGGTCGAGGGCACCAGCTTTTGTGAGCTATTAGTATTGCTATAATATAATTGCCCAAAAAGCGTTTTAGGATGACAATTTATGTTCACTATCTACAGAATATTGCGTTTAATTACATAGTTTTGTACGTTACATACGAACTCTGGTTTTAATTTCACCCCTGTCGGTCACCTACTATAGTTTTGTTCGGGTTAGGGTGTAATTTAGTGTCCAAAGAAATTCAGAAGTAGGGTTTTGTGCATTTTTTACCATTGCATTTTCTATAAAAAGGTAACCTTCTATTTTATTACCTAACCTTTTAATAGAAAGGTACCTACCTATCTTTACTCTTGACTAACTACATCTTGTGAACCTTTACTTACCTAGCCGCGTACCAAACCATAGAACTGAATATGGCATTTACAGATACAGCCGCGTCTATAATTGCCAAACTTTTAATGGACTAGCTTGCCAGTTATGATAAAAAAATACGTCAATGAGGTGGTAGTCTGCAACATGGCGTACTTGTTAGATTAAACTCACACTATATCTTTCTGCAGTACTAGTTTCTTCAACTAATCCTGGGATTTATACTATGACTGTATGTCTATTTCTTTGATGTTTAATGCAGATTTTGCCCTGGACCTAACTGTGATATCATAGTTCGATCCAAAGAGCCCATGGCAAAGAGGGTAGTTTGCCATCAGTGTAAGAGTAGTTTTTGGTAAGAATAGCTTGATCACTAACTAGCTTGAATATATTGTTTATTTCAACGGTTTCATCATATATCGTGTTTCATTATTCACCTCCACCAGCTTTAAATGTGGAACTGACTATCACGCACCGACAGATTGTGAGACTATCAAACGTTGGCTAACTAAATGCGCCGACGACAGTGAAACTGCCAATTACATCAGCGCGCATACTAAGGATGTAAGTGTTAATTAGTGAATTACATTGGTCAAGGTTGACGTATAACGTGCTAAGTATAATATTGACTATTGTGTACTAAAATTACAAAACTACGTTAATCGGATGAATTGATCGTCGGGAGTGCGAACCAAAGTAAACTATCTTATTTTTGATCACCTGCAGTGGGAGAATCACTCAAAGAGCCTTCGGCTAGAGGAACAAACATTACAAAGGATTAAGGATCGTATTGAAGTCAAAGTAAGGCTTATTATCATATTTATTATTATTTTTTAAAATCATTTCCACGTAGTTACAATAAACATAAACTTAACTATATTGCAAGGCGTAACTTAGACAATGACACGCTAAAACTATGAATTACGACATGGATTATTATTATGCATGACAGGTTATGGAATCCTCCGGAACGTGGATTGATTGGCAGTATTTAATTGACGCAGCAAATCTTCTGGCAAAATGCCGCTACACCCTTAAATACACCTATCCATACGCATATTACATGGAACCAGGACCTCGTAAAGAACTGGTATTTTAACAAAACAAACAAATCACTTTAACTATATTTATTATTTCTAATTAACAACTGACTAGCAGCAATATTTCATTTTTACTACAACTGTTTCGTATTGGGGCATTTCCAACACTGAATAACCAACAAAAACACTTTGTAATTAATTTCAGTTTGAATATCAACAAGCTCAGTTGGAAGCTGAGATAGAGAATTTGTCTTGGAAGATCGAACGCGCAGAAACGACAGACCGTGGAGATTTGCAAAACCAAATGGATATTGCCGAAAAAAGGCGCAGCATCTTACTAAAAGACTTTCTAGAAGTGTAGCAATTAATGAGTTAATCAGAGATAAAAAAAATAAATTCCATCATCACGGAAAGCGTTTATTTTACTTCATTTATTAATATAAATATTGTATATAACTACAAAACTACCGGATTCAGATCACCAACTAAATGTTAATTGAAAAATAAATACGAATAAATATTTCGTTAGAAAAACTGTAACGAAGATGACTTATGCAAGAGTATTCGAAGTATTTAAGGTATTACACATATTACAAATCATTCTTAAGCACATATATGAACGTTTGAATAGAGATCTCTGGCGATTATTTTGACTTCGCTACCGCCGACTTCAAATACTTTTCTGTTTCCGAAGTAGGATGTTTTAAAACATCGATAAGCTTGATTCTTGGGAACTCAATAGCAGCATGGAATGCTCTTCTAAGATATGACTTTCTACACGACGATTGCGTAATTTGCAGACTTTTGGTCTTACGATGCAATTTAGGCAAGACCAGTCGGGCGGGTTTACACGTGTTCAAGACTTTCCAACTCTTTTTGTTAACACCTATAAAGAATGACATACAAGCTTATTTCACAGGTATACAATCGTATAAACCGAATTTAAGGAATATCACTTACCGACAACAAGCTCTTGATACCTATCCATTCGCTGACGCCTGCCCAACGAGTATACATGCGCATTGTCGACGTCTTTCAAAATAAATTTCTTAGTGACAACGGGGAATTTTCCGTCAGGCATTCTATGACCAGACGCTGGTTTGAGAAAACGGTCATTTTCGGTTGGATAAACATGCTTCACTGCTTCGCCTAATTCAGACACAAACTTCTGGCCGATTTTGGAAGACAGCGGAATTGGATTATTTTTTACCACTGATAATAATTGGTTTCGCTTTGGGAGCTTTCGAAGGTGACGACCCACTGGTAATAAACTTTCCTCTGACGATCGTCGACATTTAGGTATTTCAGTCTTGTATTCGCTTGCTTGCGATTTAGTTAGGAGGCCAAGAGCATTCATGAAACCCTAAAACGACAGAATATTTCCAACAATTAATATCATAATTAGAAAGTCGTTGAAAACTTTGTTTAAAATATATTTACCATTTGAGAGGGAGCTGATCTTTTTGGTCCTTTCTCACATTGTACCTCGTGCTCCTTTGCAAAGTAGGAAAACAATTACAGCAAACCATTTATCATATTTTTAATAACGTTTACTACTATGAACATACCTCACAAAACTCAGTGAACCTAAAGTCTAGTTGACAATATTTGCAAGAAAAAAATTCATCGGGCGCTGGTTCAACCTCAAACAACTTTCGCTTTCCAGGTTTTCCCTTCTTTGCAGACACTTGTTTTGCTTTCGAATTTTGCCTTCGGGTAGCGTCATTATTTGAACTTGAAGGTTTTGTCGATAGCACACGCGAAGAAATTGGACTGTCATATAACTGTCAAAAAAAACTTTGAGTAAGGACAGTGTATAGCAATTTAGATAAAGCGGAAAATTCAAAATTAATCTGTTTACACACCCTTGTCTGACTGTCGATCAAAACAATGATTTTTCCACTTAAATCTTTGACTTTGATACAATTCGTTTCAAACTGTTCATATTGTACCAATTTATTAATGTCAGAAAGCCCACGACCTAATGCAAGTAATGACGACAAGCCAGAAAATTCATAGCAATTTCGCAATAACTCCGCCAACAGTTTTTGATGCTCCTGTAAAGGAAGGAAAATATACATGTATACCTATGAAAATGTTTATTTATTGACTTCCGGATGATCAAAATGCTAATTTGTCTTACCTTAGTCCGTTGAGCTGCCTGCTTTAGTTTAAGATTTTTATCAAAAGTAATTCTGGAAGGCCACCATGACGGGGAAGGTGCATTTGCGGCACCAGCAAGCGGCTTTTGATACTGACAAGTGTACATAAAATTAATAAATTTTTTGAGCTGCTCCTGTAGACAGAAAAGTTACAACTGTGTAAAAATACATCACTTCTTTTTATTGCCACTCCTAGTTAGTTTCATGTTAAAGTACTAACCACTGTCATGGACTGATAGTCTATAGGGTTTCCCTTCACAAATGGGATTGGCAGATGACACTTCTGAAAATTGCTCCAGTTTGGGTCAACAAATGGATTCATAGGCTTTACTGTATTGCAAGTCATTTTTCTGTCGGGTCCTATGCAAGTTGATTCTGAATAAGGAGAAACAAAATAAGTTGAAGAATGACATCACCAAAAATAATGCATCCACCGTTACTTGCAAGACTATCTATGGTAGAGAAGCTTCTTTCTTAATATACGTCACACACAGCTTACCATGACAAATACAGTCAATGAGTCAAGCAAGCTAAGACAAAGCTAAAAGCTAAGCAAGCTAATTGTAAGTATCAAGAACAAAGAACATGCATAAACTTTCGCTTAAATGTGCATTCGTTGACTGATTTTGTGGTTGAAATGCGTATGAAATACATGACAAGTTTGAGAACATGTCTAACATGGCCCTCATTTCATACACACTCACCAACACATGCATCAAAAAATAGTAGAGTTAATAGTAACCCACAATTTGACATAACAAATGCATGCCTCAACGCAATTAATAAATTTCCATAATTGCTATCTCACCTAGCGCGTTTGATATAGCTGCAAAACGACTACGAAGAGACGGGGGCATTGTTGACTGCTACAGCACCGAAAGTGAAGTTCTCAATTTTATATAACTGTCAAATATTTAAATACTCTATAGTCGTGATAATCACACCTTAACACTTCCCTTATCTCCATAAATAACACCTTAACACTTCCCTTATCTCCATAAATAACACCTTAACACTTCCCTTATCTCCATAAATAAAACCTTAACTAAACTCCTCAACCAAAAATAAATAACATGTTTAGTCTATCAAAATCAGCATAAAAGTTTTAAAAAAATAATAAATCTAAACCTAAAAACTTCGCACTGTGCATATCAACAACGCGAAGTTTTCACAACAAAACTCCACTCAAAGTGAGCACTGCCATGAGATCTCTTGATGCAATGCAAAACTTTCCCAACTCCAACAGTCAAAACTCAACTCGAACTCATTGCAAGTTGCAACACATGTGTAATATACTTAACAATTCACGCACAACGGCACAACTCAAATGGGAAAAGGGGAATACCGAATACCATTTGTCACAAACCCGACTCTAAACTCGATCTCCTTTTATTCTAGGCAATGCTTCACACACACTTTGCAAGCAATACACATTCCTCTATCCACAGACTTGGACTTGCCACGGCCACAACTGGTCAGCTATGGTCTGCAAAGCACTCACATCCCTAGTTTTCCAACTGTGTATTCAACTTCAGCCAACTCTGTATGCTTCATGCTTCAAAGATACAGAGTTTTCATGAGTACATGTAAACTTTATGCCCCCACAACGCTGAGAACTTGTAAAAAAAAGTTATAGGGAAAACTTGTACATTCGACTAAAGTAAGCTCCTCCAAGTGTAATGACTCTAAAGAGCTTATATGCTGATGTGAGTCACAAAAGTGCTGAGCAAGTAATACTGTTACTGTTGTAGGTTATACGAATAAGATTAGAATAGTTCGAGATGGGAGATGCTTTGGGGGTCTGCAACTGCGTCAACGATGTGTGTTGGTCGCTATTAGAGTCTCTACTTGTTTGATAAAATATGGGATGCTCAAATACCAAAGGATCTACCCAACCGTTAAAAACCTACATGGAGATGCGAAAGCAGTCAGAGTACATTGTACATGCTGTAGAATTAGAATGCGTCAAGATGGATGACTCAAAATACGGCATGAGTAATGTCATAGTAGTGAAAAAAGGTGGAAACGAACACTAATCTTTAGTCAATGTGTTCTAGCCTATTCTGTACATTCTAAGTAATCCACGCAGGACAACATGCCGTAGGGCATTTTTTAGATGGCGTGGTGGTTAAATCGAATACCATTTTAGGATAGAGAAAGAATGATTCGGAGGAGTTACCATGATGTTCTAAAAATTCTAATGATGTCAGACTTGTATTAGTTATTTTTAGCGTTGACCTTACACACAGTTGGAAATGAACCAAGAATACATCGAATGCTTTGAATTTAGCTTACTGACGATTTGAGGAATGTAAATTCAATTAAGTACAATTGAATTGAGTATTCATTGTTAACTGTCGACATAATAGAAATGCACGAAGAGATATTAGAGGTCACTTTGAAAATATACTTAACCATCTCGGCAGAAACGGCCGATAATAATTTATGGTAACGACTTTAATATATAAATCGTTTGTGATCAGATACATCTGTAATTTAACATTTGAAATGTTGCACCTAAAGACTAAATGTAATGACTAATTGAGGGTGGATTAGAATCAGAAAATGTTAACAGAATTGGATGGTCATATAAAATTGAAAATGTTAAAATGCAGCAAGTGACAGGCAAGTCTTGTCACGTCTGCTCTCTATTACAATTTAAACCAAAGACGAATACATAAAGTCAGAGGTTAAAGGCATTACCTATCAATATCATCTGTGGTACAAAAGCATTTATGAATGCACTGCTATTAATATACGTATTTAATAAAAGCAAGTAAGGCACATAGGATATATGTATATGTTTAGGTTCTTATTGTATGTAACTCACTAAATCCCGAATTTCAGTCAGCATTTGTTCTGAAAACTTTTCAACTTTATTACTGACTTACTTACCATAAAAATATGGTTTCATTAAATGCTTAATACATAATACTTGGGCCACAGAAATGACGTATGACCTATCAGATTCAAATGCAGCTTTGAAAAGTCACATCAAATCGTTCTAACATCTAAAATCTAAACATCAATTGTTCCAAATGATTATTTTGGAATTAAGATCGAACTGCATGGAATTCCTTAGTTGTTAGTTCTTTGTCAGTCAACTGCTGTTTTTATAAATCAAAACTATCAGGAGCAAATGTGAGTTCATTAATATTTTCGTACTAAACGAATGATATCGGTTTGTGTAGATCTGTTTTACATTACCGACAACTGATTACTTATGACTTACTCTTAGCAACTTCGGTCGCAAAGGCTAATAGAAAGATTAAAAGATAATGGTACGAGAACAGAATTGGCTAACGGGCAGACGCCTAAGATTTAAGATGTTTTATGCATTGTGTCACTGAAGGGAGAACAGTATTGTATTGATTCAGCTAGACACTATTTAATAAAGAATCAAATCAAAGAGCGATTTGTATGCTTATTATTTGACTAATGACAGTCAACAGTCTTTGGTTTTGGTTATTAATTGTTAATATTAAACACTCTGGTTGGTTAAAAGGAAAACTCTACTTATTGTCAGTCATCAGTTGTTGGTTAATTGTAGCAAGTATGACGTTTCATTTTTATTGTATCGATCGTACTGTTTCCACTAGTCAGTTTGCTAAATAACAACTAAACACAATCATGATGGTGGAAGTTCTCTTCTAGCAAATTTCCGACTATTAAATAGAAATTTAACCTTTGACTATTCAAGTGTTGACTATAGCAATATGGACTGTCTTGCCTTAGGGAAAGACATTCCCGCCATTTCGTGCACCTCATAACGCTAATTGGCTAATTGGTTGGCAATGTGACATACGAGGTGCGCGAATGCCGTTCCCTAAGGCAAGACTGAATGTGGTAATTGACTGGACAAAATTCTAGCATTGACTCGGATTTACTAGACAAAATTCTAGCATTGACTCGGATTTACTGGACAAAATTCTAGCATTGACTCGGATTTACTGGACAAAAAATAATTCTGAAAATGATCAATACCTAACGAGTTGGTTAACTTTCAACTTTAGGAATTCTCTTAAGTCCGGAGGAAGGATGTATATTATATGTGTTCCGGAAAGTGCTTCGGAAAATTGCTAAGGCGTATTGACCCAAAGTTGTATGTATTAATTCAATTAACTAACGAAAATGTGCTCAACATTTGCACATTATTCTGGTTTTCAATAACCCAATAAGTTATTTCCATGGTTACGAGTACAATGGACAAAATATAAGTTCTGTATCGGATTCTTGTCCAAGAGCCCACAATTTAAGTCATAAGGACATTCAAAAATTAGATAATACTGACAGCTTCGTGAAGTCTTACATTGAAACTCCAAATTAATGCATCAACTTAGAATATTAATGTATGGTATAAAGTTTCTTTAGCGAAAATGCACAGGTGACATGCATTATATCGTACAAAGTGTTACTGAGTACAGAAAAGGCAAGGTAGACACAGACAATACATTTGTTGCTAGACAGTTAGTCCAGAAAAGAATTAAGGTTAATTGTGTAATGGCCACTGTTACTGTTACTACAGCCGTATTACCAAACCACCCCAAATGGTTTTATTGTAGATTATAAAGCCTGGAAAATGGTCAATAAATCGTTTTGGAACTTTTAAATAATAGGGATTCTGGCTCATTTCTAATTTCTTAACTTTGTAATTCACCTTAGTATACTAAGTTACTTAGAAAATAAGGAGTATTTGCTGATATATTATCGTTTAAAAGGTCTATAGTGTATACTAAAAATTCCTACCTTTTAAATTCTCCAAACAATTCAGTTTCCTTGTGGTTTTGCTTTTTGGGCCGAACTCTTTCCCAAGGATACCTTGACAAAATAAATCTTGTTCACAGAGACTTACAATGAGCGACTGAGCAGTAGAAACGAGACGGACAAGCTTTATATATCTGCTCTTTTCTCTTTTGTGGAAAAATATCGTGCTACTTTACGACTCCATCCTTTTCATCTCGATAATCCTCGCCAACACACATCTTCAATAAGGATAGGATAGGAAGTTACTGCATCTACAATATGTTCCTTTTTCTGCCTCAGTGAAAAGATTGGCCGTTTTTCATCGCACTACTCTAGTGTATAAAATTATACATAAAATATACGTTAGGAAGAGATGTCGACGCGTTGTTGACTTAACTCTATCAGTGTATAGCATCCTGTTGACTACATAACGTAGTAACGAGTTATGTTATGATAGAATTTTCACATTGCAAATACTTTACTACATTTATGGTCTCTTAGAATATTTTTGTACTAATCTTAGAACACTAAAGTGTGCTATACTTCGTTGCATGAAGGCATTTTGAAGTTGTCTTAATGCACCCCAAATATTTTATCATTTTGTTGTCAAGCATACCATATCAGTGTGAGCTGGAAAAGGGTCTGTAAAATGAAAACTAGAAGGAAAAAAAGTCATTCATATCATTTGTCTGTCTGTCATGTTGATGTCGATATGATAAAACGTACATGTTTTACGATGCTGCTGTATAACTTATAAAAACGATTAATAACTACGTTTTAGATATACTCTCAATTAAGATAAGCACTAAATACGCATCAGCTCTGAGTTTTTCATGCAGTCATAAACGCATTCTGACTTCAGCTTCCGACAAATATTCCCAACAGTTCTGCTATTCGAGTTTTTATTTATTTATGCAGTAGCTTCATTTTAAGAAATACTCTTGGTATATATGCGACAGTTGTCGGCTTGGCTTTCCCTTGTTCGACTTCCCCGTACTTTTGAATTCGTTCGAATTTGTTTAGCATAATAAGAATGTCCCTAAGCATGCAAGTGATATTTATGGAAATTGGGTATATAGTGGTATCACATCACTTGATCACATCGTTTATTTTTTTCTTCAAAATCCTCCAGCACATTACTCAAACGCTCTAGAACTATGAACACGAGGGAGTGGATTTCATGATTGTAAGTACATGCTTGTGTGTTTGACTCAGTCCCTCATGGAGTTGTCGTCGGAAATTATTTAAGCGACCATACACTCGGAACTTTTTATAGCTTGTAAAGCATAAATGAAATAATTTCCTCATTCACTCAGTCTCATTGATGTATGCAGGACATTTGTAAAGTCATGTCGTACAATTACGATGAAGGGACCTCCGTAGGTTTACGAATAAAGAGGATGTTAAAACTAATAAAAAAAACACTGTTATGTAGCACTTGAATATTCAGTTATTTCCTCATTACTTTTTTCCTTAGTAGAACCAAATGAAAAAATTAAACAACTTGTTTAAACATGTTTCCAATTCCATGAAATTCACTAACCGAAATCCATACATGAACTGAATTCATACAACATCAAAGACCTTAATAATACTAGACTACCAATTGAATTAATGAGGTTAATTTTTTCCATTCTT
>JAHZNA010005387.1:0-11915 GCA_027743935.1 Sinodicranocentrus sp. ZH6 | reverse complement strand
AATTAAACCGTTGAGCGTTTGGGGATATGGTTATCACCACTGAATTCCTCATCAAGAAATACATTAGTAAGCACTAATCTCCTTGACAAAAGAGTGTCTTAGAAGTCTAGTCTTACTTGTTAGTGAAAAGTGTTGCTAGTAGAAGAGCGAGAGTCAAAGAATGTAGAAACTCAAGCTGTCCTCATGTGTATAGGTTCCACAGATGCTGTGCATGCAGAAGTGAACAGCCTGGCGCATTTTCAGAACCGCTGAAAGTAAAAAGACAGGAGAAAAACCTCCTGCCTTAAAAACTCATCCAGCAGCTCAAATTTTTTCTTGTACCTCGTAGCCTCGTGGGTTGCACATTAGGTTGGTCTACCAATGTTGGGGTATGCGGCAGCTACCGTATTTTCTTATCTGCGACGTCCACACTCAGCTGCCGAGCTTCGTTGAGGCAGATATCGCTATTTCGCCTGTGCGACATGTACCACGCTCACCGTCTAACCGCACAACTCAGCTCAACGTCAGCTACTTAATTCTAGTAGCTGCCGCAGTATCTGGCGGCAGCTTAACTCAACGCATAATATGGCTGGATTTCGGTTAAAGGGTTTGTGACAGCTCTCATCAACTAAATAATAATGATTTGATTAGTTCGGTTAAGTTAGGTTAAAATTATAAGGTTAGTTAATATATTTAAATACATTGGCTTTAACCTAACCTAACAGAATTAACAATTAAACACAAGCAGCAATTATAATTTTAATCAAAGCTTTCACAAACCCGTATTTGGTATTCATCAATGAGCTGAGTTGATTTTGGGCTGGAAAGCATGCAGTCGCAAACCCTTCAACCGAAATCCAGCCATATTATGCGTTGAGCGTAGTTAGAATTAGAATTAATTAGATGGCGTTGGGCTGAGTTGTGTGGGTAACTCGGCGAGCATGGTACATGTCGCACCGGCTAAATTGGCGAAAAAGTAAGAAACTACGGTAGCTGCCACAATGAATTTTAGTACGGTAGTTACCCCAACATCGGTAGTCCAACCGCACATTGCACAGTTGCACATGGACTATAGATGGTTCTAGAATAGAAGCCGTTTAGGAAAAACGCCGATTTACTTTTTGTCCACATTTGAATGCGAACAGCCCCCAAGGCCAAAGACCCGAAGTACATAAAAATTACAAGCAAAAATACGATATTGCATACATGACTGATTACACCAATTTAAACGATGCCAATTTAAACGATAACACCAAGTTTATACGATTACACCAATTTAAACGATTACACTAACTTAATGATTGCACGGATATAGCCTACCTATCCCAAAAACAATCTCAAAACCAGTGTAAACATTAAAATTGGTATAATTAGTCATTTATGCAATATTGTATTTTACAAAGGGATGATCTCGAAAAACAAATGATCAACATGAAATATATAGTGATTTTCCGTGCATAACTGACGTGATTATCAATATTCAAAACTCTGCTATGTAATAAATCAACTAAAAACTATTAAAAAACATTATTCATTGAAATGTAACAAACTATCTTTATTATATGTATCTCTATCTGATCTAATTCGCCTTCCTCGGAAGGTTTTCAAAAAAGACAATAAACCAATTATTATTAATATTTGCATGCATTTTATTCCTGCCTAGTATCCGCTCATATCCAAAGTTGAAAAATAACGGCTTCTTTCCGAAATGGTTTTTTTCCGGAGCGGCTTTTTTTAGATCGGCTTTTTGCCGGACACGACAATAGATACCCGGGTGAACCAAAATGAGTTATGGTGCAGAATTTAATCATTTTAGGACGTGTTCTTGGGGGTAACCTCCATAGGGGTGGTGTGACCTTGGGCCTGGGGATTTCAACTCCTAGTACGTAACCTAACCTTTTAATGAAGAAAAACCAGTTCAATATTTTCTATAGTCGACATTAGTCGATTTGCGAACGCGAACCATTTCGTAGGTGACTAATTCACTGCTATACTAACCGACTCTAATGTCCACTGGAGACTGGTACCAATCACTCGACAAACTCAACACGTTAAAAATATTGCCATAACTTGAAATAAATAAGGATTGTTCTACTGCGCATATGAAGATGATATAAGAATGAAGCTTCGAAAGCAAGCTCGACATTATTATTTAAAATGTCTTCATCCGCTGCTGCTTTGAATCATTCATTAACTGTGTTCTATTGTGTACACAATAAATAAATTTAATATTTACCATTCATCTATTCTCAGAAAATTTATCTGCATATAATGTGTTATACTTATACAGTGTACATGAAAAGGTTTATAGCCTTACTTAAGGTTATAGCGTACATGTAATAATGATGTTATAAGCTTAATAGCCACCCTCAAACTAGTAATTCAGGGGAATAATCAAAAAGGCTGATATCGATAATTATTTAAACAGCAATTCAAACTAAATAAACATTCTTGATGAATTGTAATCATATATATATTTGTATGGTCAGTAATCAACATTTGTAAAATATTGAACTTCATTGCTGTCAACTTGTCTAACCGGGATAACGTAGCTTAGTTATCAGGCTACCTTATCCAGTACTTCGCTTCCCTACTTGATATCCAGTAGTTGAATAAATTTAAGATAAGCCAAAAAGTATTTTTTAAGCCTCACAAAAGAAACTTTTTAATTGCCCATTTAAAAACATTTAACTTCATTGCTATAATTTGAAAATGAGAACAAATTTCATTATTAGTCACTGAAATATTTTATTTCGTCAATACTATTCTGTTAGTTTTTCATGATACGTTTTTAGACGCGGGGGGGGGCCTGGAGAGGGGAGTAGTATGGTATGAATAGAGGTTAAATCATTCATCATTATATATTGTATTATTTTCCCTTTTTACGCCTACTTGTCCTGTCCCAGTCCTTTTTTCTATGTTGTCACTTGTCACACATATCATGTATTAATGTATCTCTAGCATCTCATTTAGCTTTAGTGTAGTCCAATCTTTTTTCATAATTGTACAGCCGTAAGTAATTATCATCATCCTCCACTGTCTTCACACAGTGTTCTGTAAGCAAGCTGACAAAGCAAGACTAAAGTAAAAAGTAAGTTTACTTTAGCTTGAATAAACTATATCAACATATTAGATGAAAGGAGCACAGCTCTGTGTAAAACTGTATATATTTATGTTTAAAAATACACATAATAAAGTTATAACAGCCAACCAAAATGGAAAACTAAAGGGTGGCTCTTTAAAGAATAATTCGAATCTACTCAGCTTCTGAAAAACTCTCGATTGATTTATTACATGCCACATATTGTACTTATCAATGTGAAAATTTGCCAAATTTCACATCCATTTTAACTGCATTACCATACTGAAGAATTGGTTTTTATTTTTACGAAGAATTTGCAATCAGCAATGCATATTGTCTACGCTCTATACACCAATTACTACTCTCCGAAATGTTCAACGAGACATACATAAGCTTCTTGCTTTAATCAAACTTATTATTATTTACCTAGATTGTTTCGACAAGTCCAGGGAAGTCAGTCAAGTTCAAGGCTGGCATGGCAGATGAGTTTCTACAAAAAATAATCTGTACTTGCAAACAGGGCTAACCCATAAACCAATAGCTCTGGATGATTAACTATTTGTCTGTTTCCAGTGTAATGTTAGGTTTCAGTTGCTTCACTTCCCCTCATCGCTCTCATATTCACACTTTCTATGACTCTGCATACAGGAATATTAATATTTAATTCTTAATTAGCTTTCTGTGCATTAATAATTCATCTGTTTCTCCTCTTTTGGTCTGATAAATATTAATGATGAATAATTATCTCAATCAGTTGCCTACTCTTCGCGTACATGAAATCATTTACTGATCCACTCCTCTACTCTAAACAGTCTAAACTCAACCAGCTATGAAGTATTTTTTATTACCTAATATTACTATTTTCCAAGGCTAAACGTGGCAGTGAGTGTGAGAAGATAAGAATTCCAATTCCAGACTTGGAGGTATTTTCAGAAGTCGAACACAATACTTTTGTAGAGAGGATTAATTGATGAATTTAAAATACAGAATTTCTCAGGAACTTACTCTCAGATGGTCCAGGAAAAGTTCTAATTGTAAGACTACGTCTGCTGTACACTCAATGCAATTTTCCAACTTCTTGCTCAAAGACTTTGGAACTGCAGAGCTGGACATTGTTCCAAGTAAGATATTCCACAGCTTGGTCTCCGTGTTTATGCTCTTTTCGATAGGAAAATTAAAAATGAAAAAAGGGTGATTGAGGAAAGTAAGGTCACAGTTGGACAGCTGAAGTTAAATACAGGATCTTTGGAACTGGAACATTGCCCAGCGTGTACAGAGAGAGAATATCGCATTTATTATTTTATTAGCCGGGTGAATAATAATAATGCTATTGAAACTTGTGTAATCGGTAATTAAGTCATCGTTAATTAATAACATGAGTCTGTTTGTCGAAGATAATTGGCGAGTCGAGTAAATGGAGTATTTCTTTAATGCAACTTAACATCATCAAGGGGATTTTATCATTATTTTTCGGCAATAAATTCATTTGTAGCTGTTAGCTTACCAAATTTGGATGGGTTCACCAACCAAAACCAAGGATGACAGGTATCTACCAGATGCTCAGCTATGTTTTTTACAAATATGGTTCATTTGCCGTATTTAAAAGAAAACTGTCAGCTTAAGCAGCATCAATTCAGTTTCAACCATCGATCCACCTTGATCTTCAAAATGAACATCTCTGTTTTCCTTGTCTTTACTGGCTCCATCATTGGAGCCAACAGCCAATATTCCACTCGTGTAGGAGTGCGCGTGCCTCGAATTTCTATTTTTCCTGTGGAACAAAACTCTACCTTCCCAGGAAGAGTCTACGACTACAAGCCATGCGGTGAGTAGAAAATTTTAAAACAAATAAAAATTTCGTAAAAATAATTAATTGTTTTTTTACTACAGGCGGTCCCGGAAGAGTCCTTGACTACATTGTTGAAGGCTGTGCTTCCGACAGCATTTGCAAGTTCCCAGCAGAAAAATTCAAACACATAGAATATGACTTTGTTCCCAGTGAAAACATTCCACAAATTGGAGTCCGTTATGATATCCTTTGTGAAGGAGAACACCGAACAGTTATGGAGCAACCTATAGAAAACAGTGAAGTTGTGGCTGGACAAAGATACCGAATAAGTGCGGACGGAACCTCGACAAAAGAATACAGAGGGAAAAGGATCACATTTTATTACATGGTTTATCGCGTAGCCGACAACAATGTTGAAACTTGTTCAGCTGCGAAATACGACATTTACTAAATGTTAATTACAATTTGTATCTTTTTTATCTATGTATCTATCTATCAACCAATTTTAAGATAAATAAAACTGCTAGTTGCCAAACCATTATTTTCAACTTCACCTTACTCCAAGTGGACAACTTGATTTGGGCTACTCATCTGTGTTTTATTGATTATTATGACATATTGGAGTTTTGTTAGTGTGAATAAAGAGCAATAATGTCTTATTGAGTGCAAAGTGGCAAAACCATGGTGCAAAATAAACATTGAAAATCCAATTTCAGATAACGAATTTGTAACAATTATTTAAAAAGTCGTCTAAACTAACCGGGCCATGGTCATACTCATACTAGCTGATAGAAACCCCCCTAAAAATATTGCATGTTTGTGAACACCTCATAGTAAAAGTAAACTAACAACCTGAGTAACCACATGTTTAGAGGAGTTAAGCTCTGAAAGTAATTATTACCTGCAAACTGCAAAGTAAATGCAAAGAATGGGAGCAGATTTCCAAAATCTTTGGAACCATTGTTTCTCATAAGCACTGTATTTCGTTTCATTTCCTGTTGCACGCTTGTTGAAGCATGATCTACATCAGCAAAAGTTTTTAAAATTACCATAATTAAAACTCCAGTTGACAAACCACAGTAAAAGTAGAGGATGTTCATCAGCATCTAGTTAATTTCTTCTGGATTTCCAATTCCGAATACTTTGATTGGATTATACAGGCAAATGGTTTCAATGACCATGACACTTGTCATTAACACTACCATCGCCAATTTGGAGTATAATTTACGAAACAAGACAGCAATGATTTGAAGCTCTCGGTAAACCTTTGGATGATTTCCAATTATCGTTGGGGAATGAAATTTTATTTCCATCATTTGCCTGTAAAAAGAATTTTAAAAAATTAAATTTTTGGTGAAACTTTTCAATGTTACAATGCAATTTTACCTTTTGAATTCTTTGACATAAAAGGGAATAATGAAGCCTTGAAGGAACATTTGCACGATTGCATAAAGAAGTTCAGTTACAATTTACAATAAATGTGATGTTGGTGAATGATTTAAGAAGGATTCCCACTTTTGAGCTTATCATATACATTTATTACAGATGCGATACATTTTATACTTGACTGCTTAACTATTTCGCTTGTTTTAGTCATTGTAGATTAGTACTCGAGGCGAAATCAATTATAATATTCACGACTACATAAAATAACATGGAGCGGTATGCAAATACGTAAAATAGCGTAAGTATTTGCTTTAGTCTCCATCCATACTTTTGAATTAATTTACAAGGGCAAACTTTCAGGCTTTGACTGACGGTTTATCAGACAAGATAATTCAATTTTTTCTATCAATATACTAATACACTTTTTTCCTAAACGATGAATTCCCATTAATTGTAATTCAAGTCAAGACACACGTCTACTTTCTTTCTATAAATTAAAATATTTGCTTTTGGCTACTGTGACTTTCTGACCAACTTTTGCTTAAACTATTCGAAAACTATGAGTTGTTTTGAAAAAAATAAACTTGTGTCGATTTTAAATGATCCGCTTCCATACCATTCCTAGCAAAAAGCCAAAGTAGCTTCTCAATCGTTCAATGTTCTCACATAATTCATTACTATGTGTCGCGAATTCTACTCCAAATTCGCCATGACCGTCTTTATGATAGTAATGATGGTGGATCAAACCATTTGCTTTTAAAATACAATCCAGATCTTTGAAAGTGGAAGTATTAAAGAAAACATTCTGAACCAGTTGTTCCTTAACATTATGTACTTTTACGTTATTTGGTATCCTGCATTGCATTTGGAGTGATTGGATGTCCACAATGTTTCAAGAGAACTGCAAAATGAAATTAAACGAAATTCTGTTCTCATGAGAAACAAGTGGTTTCGAAGATTTCAGCAGTCAGCTCCCGTTTTACACATTTGCTTTGGAGGTAACAATTATTTCGAAACTTTGACTCCTTTGTACATGAAAAGCCAGGTTATTCTGCAAATTGTCAAGTTGCATTTGCTGGATGGAATCAAAACGCAAATATCCCATTAAATACTATCTAGTTTTTTGTTTAAAAACGCTTTGTGAGAGTAGTTTAGCAATTTTTATTCAAGTATAATATTTACGCATAAAACATTCTAAATTCAATTTGTTATGTAATATAAAACTTAATGTCTGTTACAATTACCTTTTAGAACTTTATCAAATGAGGTATCGTAAAAATATAAAATGCACGTACAACCAAAGTAATCTTGTAAAACCTCTAACTAACTAAACTAAATACAAAACAGAATACGAAATGTTCATTGCTTTTTCTGGAAATTTAATATGGACGCCTACGTGTAAGGTTTGTGTACAAAGTAAACGTAGAATTTTCAGCGAAGTCTTGTGCCTAAAACGTCGTATGAAACAAAGTTTTGTTACGACATTCGGAATCAACATCGTGTGCACTACGAAACCGTAACATGCATCATTTCACGAAAACCCCTTTTGTGCTCCTTCAAGGCCATTCTTAAATAAATTTCAAATACGTTTTTTCAAGTCAAAAAATAAATATTAAAAAAATAGCAGTTGATATTTTGAAACAGTACTAAAATTTCATGAGCGTTGACTTGTATCGTACTAAGCATATAAAACTCTACAAATTAAATGCTTTTAGTGGAGTTTTTACATTGAACCGGGGCTTTAACATGGTTAACAAAAGAATTCGAAATTCGCATCGTCAAAACTTTTTCTATGTAATTCTTGATTTTGAATATTTCCATTACCGTACTCAATATTTCTATTTTAATAGATGATAAGTGTGGTTAACTTTAGAGTAACCAAATTACTCCTTCGTTATGTCTCTTTGAAATTTGCATTATATTCTTTGTCATCTGCCTCTCATATGGCACAAGCCCTAGGTGAATAGAAAATCACGTAATTTTTAGACTTCCCGAGGTTTACAGCTTCCCTTTATAGAGATGTAGGTGCACATTATTTATGAAGTGAAAAATTTGAACCGTATTAGTGGCCTAGTATTATGAATGCAAGACTTGAATCATACACATGCTACTTCTGTGTAAAACCTGGTTAAACATAATCTCACTTTAATAAACGTACTCCTGGAAATCTGACATTTTATTTCAGCTCAATTCCAATCAATCCTTCAGCTTGAAGTTAGGATTAGTACATATTTAGATGGCATTTTCGAGAGACTAATATACAAAAAATTCAGAAATAAAATCAATTCTTGCCTAACTCTTACAAGTATTGAATTAACAGCAATTTAAAATTTTTACGTTTACTTCGTACACAAGCCTTAGAAGGTAGGTTACATATTTTACAAAGATGGAAATAATTAAATAGTAAAACAAAGTTAATATAATTTTGATAATAAAAGTTTTTTCAACTCGTCTCTGCAGTGTCCAGGTCTAATAATTTGAAAATTCTCTCAACTCTATGAGAGCTCATGAGGTGCATCCTTATGTAAAAAGTGGTAGCAAAGAGAAAGGTAATTCTCATATCTACAGCTTTCTGAAAATCATTTTCTACACTTTCAGTCACCAGCACTTTGTAAACTTTCTCCAGCTCAAGTTTCATATCAATATCCATTTCGATTATATTCTTCATATTTTCAGCTATTCCGTTTTCATCCTCGAGCAATTCAGTAGACACAAATCCTGCTAATGTTTTTACCTCCCTGTCGGAAATGGTCCACCTTGGAAATATCCCGTAAGTTCTGGTAAACATGTAAAAGTCCCGAGGTTTCAGTACCGTCAGTATAACTAAATTTCTCATTAAAGAAGGTTCAGCTATTTGGCGAATTAAAATCCTCCAAATGGAGCAGCCCACGTAGGCCGGATATGTATCAGATAAATTGAATTCCTTCATAACAAAGCCGTACGCAGTAGAAAAAAGCATTTGAAAATACATTAGAAGCCAGATCACGTGAAATAAACCGAAAAAGTCGTTATATGTGCTGAATCTGGTTTTCATGTTGTTCTCAATATCATAAAGTAGGTGAGCCGCACCTCTAGTAAAATTAGCCCAGTTTTGAATATAAGTCACATTTTGACAGGATTCTGACAATGATGACAATGAAGGATTCCAGCTTTTGGACGAGGTATCCACGAGTTTTGTTTTTGAGTAAATGTATGAGAATGTTTCATTTTTCGAGGGAGAGTTGGAAGCTGTAAATATTGCTGTACTTGTGAATACAAAAACAATGGGAATAATAAAATGGAAAAATTGAAGAAGAGTGAGAGGCATTCTAACGCCAAAAAATTTCCTCTCTGAAAATTTAGTGAAGCGAGTACCCACAGGGGAAAAAATGTTAATGTAGCGATCTAAAAGGTATGAGACCCAATTTTTGATGCCATACGGGGGGTTTTCATAAACTTCGAGAAAATGCTGGGGGAATGATGATACCAGGAATAGATTAACCATGAATACGGATACAAGATAGATGAAGAAGTAGACCAAGGATGAAACCATGAAGTAAGACGCAGTGTAAACGCGAAGAACTAAGGATTACAAATAGAAAAATTAAAACAGCTTCAAAATATGTTCATATTACGCCAAGGGTTCTGACTGACTTACAAATCGTGGTGAAATTGCTGAGAAGATCTAAGCATCCCGTGAGAAAAATTGCTTTTGGGTGATCAATCCTTAGGACAGTGACGCCGTTATTTTTAAAATAACTTAAAAGATGTATAGTAGACAAGTGATTGGATTTTGCCACTTCATATTTGTGAACAGATTTTGCTACTTTAAATATTGTAACAACCACGTATACAAGTTGCCAAACTATAAATTAAATAAATAGATATAACTTTTGGATATCCTTCATCATATTTAAATAGTTTTCCTTCTTCCAATATTACAAGGTAAACTTACCATCTGCAATGCTACACAAGTTGAAAGTTGTATAGGCCCGGAAGAAAAAGTAGTTTTTTACCAGGGTCATCGGAATATCTTCAATAAATGCTTCATTTAAGTCAGCTCTAGCATCTTTCACTTCTTGAATGTGTACATTGTTAAGAGCTTGTATATCTTCCCTGATATTTATAATATTGAAAAATAATAATGCCGACTGTGACGTGTAATTTTTTAAAATGTAAAATTGTCTTACTCTGTAAGTAGCATTGTTTTATCCACTTCCAGGCATTTTTTTTCTAAAATTTTCTGTTTTTTTCGCAAATATGCAAATTCCACGCAATGCCGAGATAATTTTAAGAAACGTAGTGCCCTTAGAAGAAAGTCAAGTTTTTTTGTTTGGGGGCTTTCGGCATTGTTTTCGGATTCCTTGTTTTCCTGCTTCCCAAATTTTTCCTGGCTTCCATCATTTTCTTGCTTCCCAAATTTTTCCTGGCTTCCATCATTTTCTTGCTTGTTTGCATTTTCCTGGGTTTCATCATTTTCTTGCTTGTTTGAATTTTCCTGGGTTTCATCATTTTCTTGCTTGTTTGCATTTTTCTGGGTTTCATCATTTTCTTGCTTTTTTGCATTTTCCTGGGTTTCATCATTTTCCTGCTTTTTTGCATTTTCCTGGTTTTCATCATTTTCTTGCTTGTTTGCCTTTTCCTGATTTGCATCATTTTCTTGCTTGTTTGCCTTTTCCTGATTTGCATCATTATTATCCTGCTTTTTTGCATTTTTCTGGTTTTCGTCATTTTCCCGGTTTCCATCATTTTCCATATGTTCCTTATTTATGGCATCATCCTGGTGTTTAGAGTTAGCATGAATTTTCTTTTTCCCAGATATTTTCTTAATGCTCTCTTTACTATACAACGAATCAAAAAGTAATGAAACAATTAATTACATTTTTGTACTGTACAATACATTATACACATACAATTTTTACATTACAATAAAATTCTACTGACAACAGATAGTTCTCACCTGAAGTATGTGATACAGACTGACAAACAAATGCAAACATAGTAAAGACAAACTTCGATTATACTTTGAATGAAGTCTTTTCCACTCGGATATGCTAAGCCACCAATTATAGTCCGAAATAGAGCCACAGTTTGCACCAGGGTGATACCAGTACTGAATATAAGGAAGAGTATATTTTTCCAAAGATTCGTTGAACTTTTTAATTCCTCGTGAAACTTTAGGAATTTACATTTTACCAGAAAATTATTCGCTTGATCTGGCTCAACTGTGCTTGCTGAGAAATTGAAGAAACGAAATTTCTCAGAGATTGGTTTACACTATTAATTTGTTTTTCATAGGCTGTATGGTACATTCGAAATGAATTTAAGTATATATTTTTTAAAACAAAATTACCTTTTGGTACTGGCAGGCTTTGAAGTTCCACATCATTGCTGCTGGTTTGAATATTTCGCTCAATTCGATCACAACAAGTAAATATTCTGAGCATTGTTCTTTTTCCACTTTAAAAACTGTTGTACAATATATTTCGCTTATGTTACCGTCTTCAAATCCTTACGTGTGTGTTAAAATAAGGAAATCTGAAATCTATAAATAAGGATATTTACAGTTAAGATATTTAGACTAGTGAATTTCACACCTTTCAAAATTTGTCCTTTCACATTTATGGCCTTGCCTCTGTCGGCACATTCCTTTATCTATTTCTGTTCCTGGTGTGACTAACTAACGGTGCACACGCACAC
>JAHZNA010005386.1:0-30909 GCA_027743935.1 Sinodicranocentrus sp. ZH6 | reverse complement strand
CTGTGAGTTCCAATGAGAATTCAATTTCTCTTGAGTTTCCATCTAAGCACATCATTCCCTGTCAGAAAGATGATGGAGGAATACGTTGTGTGTTTGTGCGTTTTTTCGGTATTTTAACCTTGTCCATGCGTATTGTACAAGGATGAGATAATACTCCTGGATAAAAAATTCAACATGGAGAATAATGATTGAATAAGTTGAGAGACTACATTGGGGACGATTTTAAGATATTTTACATTGGTAGAGTGAGCTGAATAAGTGTATTGACGTTAGTTGTGGTTGAGGTGTTGAAAACGCCAGATGCCAAGTCTGTTGCTATTCCAGGAGTATCCGAGTGATAGTTTAGTTTGGAGAAAACAATAGCTGTACTACTGAATAGCTGGACACCCGTCCACTGAATCAATAAAAATTGTACCGCTATAGCTTCCCTTCTGTTGTTTTAGATTTACAGTTTAATTCCATTTACGATCTGGCTGTATCAGAATTTTGGCAAGGTGTCCTGTTGTGTCCGAAATAAGGTTCACATCCTCTGTATAGTACCCTCAAAAACTGGAGTAAATGAGGTGGAGTGAATTAATGCTCATTGGGCGTATTTTTCTCTTTCCAAGCAAAACATATGTGAATTAGCTCACAATGGAAAATTTTCCTGAATAAAATTCTATTCCCTAGAGTGATATTAAACTGCTGCTCTCAAAAAGACATGGCTCATTGAAATCAGCAATATAATCTGCGTTTGTGCCTGTGTCATTATTTATATATTTTTCTAGAATTGTTTCAAGCTCTGTAAAGCAAGCTCGTTATCATTACAGCTTGACTTGTGATGTGATCCCGTCATGTGTAGTAGGTCGTCAGTCATGCTTAACACAAAAATTTGGTGTTCCGCCGCTCTGCCATTTTATTCATGTCGACAACAATCTTCTCTGATGACTGTGATATATATATATCCCAAATAGAATATAATGAACGTTGTCTGTGAGGCGTGAAAATGTGAAATCTTTTTTTTTATCTGGTAACCAACATATTATTCAAGTGCATTTCTGTATAATAATTTATTTGCTAAATGCAAATAATCTATTGAGGCTTGCGTTCTCCCCAGAAATCAAACTGACTGCATCAAAAAGTCTCCCAAGTGCGTTTGCGTCTCAAGTGAAAATGTAAGTTTGTCTTATGCATGAATCCGCCGTCTCTGTAATAATGCTAAATCTAATTTATGCCTTTACTCAAAATAGGATATTTTTGCAGAGATTTTATGAGGTGCGATGATAAACCCTGATACACATACAGTAATACATATTATCAAAAAATGTATATCACTAATATTCGTACAGCTGTACATCGAGAGAGAAAAAACAGATACGTGCACCACTTTCCTTTACCTTCAAAGAAAAAAAAGAGAATTTGAGATGTGGATATCTGTAAGAGATATTATGTTACGTGTGATATGTGTGGGTCAGCGATCTCTGGTTGTGGACGGTATCCAAAACTTTAGGATATTTTACTGTTACAGTGCTCTACCAACAATTATATCGTGTATCAAGTAAAAAAAATTACACGTTAATTTACTATTTTAAATACTTTTTCGCCATTGAACAAGTTACCCTAATCTGTATGTTTTGGCTGATATGTCGCTACCAAAAAAATTATGTGCACCTATTGTAAAGCTGGTTTTGTGCGACTGTTATTTTATATTATTATAGGGAAGATAATAGCTAGAGCATTTATTTACGAGGATGAGGATGCAAAGAGTAATTTGCAAAAATGGAAGTGAAGTGGTAATGAAGCGGATGTATATCAAATAATCAAGATATCCCTAGCCGTTCATTTACTTTGATAAAAAAAGTTCTATTCTGATTATGTAAGAGGGCCGTAGGGGTAGATACATTTTCAAAGGTGTAATTCGTCCAAGGAACCATATTATAAAAATGTGTGGTATCGTTATCACACGTTTTCGATGTAATTGCATATCTCGCTTGCAAGTGGAAGGGTTAGAAAGCGCCAAATCAAGTGTGGTAGTGCTACTGGTAGCTATAGGGCAGAGAATAAAACCAACTTCCTTATTATTCTCATTCTTCTGCATGTCTATCAAATCTATCTTTTGCTCCTTTTCTAATGGAGTCAAATAAAAAAGATAGATACGCACAAAAACCCTACAGGAATATGATAAGTTACTTTCAACTAATCAAATTTTTATTTGAAAGTTTGCCTCTGTTTCGTGATACGAGTCAAGAGTTTCCTCAAAATGCTATTGTCAAAAATTATGTAATGCTGGTATCCACACGCTATAACTGACTGTTTCGTGTCCATCTAACAATCCTTAAAGCTTTAAAGTTTGAAGCATACATCGAATCGGAAAATACAACAAAAACGTTGTTACAACATAATAGCCTGGATGAAAAGGAATAATCAACTTTGAAAAATGTCAAAGCGAAAAAAAATCCATCACATATTATGAGCCTTTTTTATACTCTTTTTTATATTTTTGTTAAGGCTTAGGTGATATTGTGGTGGTGCCTGGATGTCTGAAATGTAACTTTTCAAGTCTAAACTGGAGATCCTTTAAAATGATAAGAGAGGTTTCCCACTGGGCATTAGATTATACACAACTTGATATAATATCTAACCTTTTTTCAAAACATTTCCCATTTGTCTCCCCTGTATTTCTCTACTCTTTATATTTTTCACGGGTGAAACATATCACATTGTTGTAAACGGGGAGGAAACAAAATGTTGGATGTGAGCACACATGTGACTGTCATATTAAACATTTTTCCACTGTGATTTACTGTTATAACTCCTCTCACAAAATGTCCTGTCCATCCTTCCATATCCTCATGGTTGAGAACATGAACCATTCAACATTATAGTCATATCCTTTTCAAGTCCCAATCGTTTACACTTTGGTATGACCCTTGTGTTCAATCCGAGTGGTGGCACAGCCCGTTAATTGTACAGATAAAAAATTGTACGCACACAGATACTACAAAGTGCAACATTCATAGAATATTTCATTTCCCTAAATAGCCCTCGTTTCCCCGTAAGCCTTAAAACATGCAATCAGCCCATATATGCAAAAGCTTTTGATCCTCTCTGAGTTCGTTGGTGAAGATGAGAAATGGACTTTTTAAAACGCAGAAATTATACTCCCCATATTTTTTGCCTATCTTCTGTACACAACATACGACTATGAAGGAAAAAAATATGCTGCATGGTGGATTTCATATAAGATTTTTATCTCTTTTGTGTGTATTATATATCACATACACACATGTGGTATTTCCCTACGAGGAAGAGAATGATAGAGAGCAAGCGGTATAATTTTTTTCCTCTACGTAAAGATCATCAGGGGTTGCTCTTGTTATTTAACAAAAATCTCTCCTGTGTCTGTGAGTGTGTACACCGCTTTTGCTTCACTTCACGTATGTCTGTCACGGCTTTAAAAACTGTTGTGGCTTTGGTATATCAGGATCACAGCTTTCGAGCAACGTAGCCGTTGACTCGTTAGAAAATTACCTTGTATATTGGGATAAGGATAATATGGATGCATGTGGCCATCGCACCCTCTTCCCAATGCGATGGGGTAGTAGTCAGTAGTCAGTCGCCGTCGAAAGGAAAAAATATATGTGTAATGGTTTACGCAGTTAGATGGATGGATGGAGAGGATTTTTGTGTACATTGCTAAACACAGATACAGAGAGTCAGTTTAGATGTGGTGCTCCACACTATAGCTCCCTTTTGAATTGACGTCTCTCTCTCCTTCTGTCCAACAATCATAAGAGGACATTAGATTTAGGCACATTTTTGCAATGGGAGTTGCCTATGAAAAGTTTATATTTTTCAGAATATTTTGTAAATAAATCCGGATTTGAAACTACTCTGATAAAGGATTTGTTTTGAAGTGATAATTTTTTCTGTCACACTTGAGCTGTCACTGGGATAAATTTGAACCAGTGCCAAAACACTGACTGCAAAGGATTTTGATAAGAGAGTCATCCTCTCCGTTGATTTTTGTTGACTTGTGTGGTGTGTACAAACAAGATAAGGATTTTGTGTAGGTGTGCCTTTTTCAGCCTTTGACAATGTTTAATATGACGAGTTGAGCTGCTCCAGAAATGAAACTAGTACTTGCAGTTTCAACTTTTTTACTAAAGAAATGGATACAGATGTAATTCGGAATCCAGCAATTATAACGTTTCCAAAGGATAAAGTGGAGTACATCGAGAATGTAGCCTGGTATGTATTTCTTTACTTATCGTGAGCAGATTTTTTAGCAAGTGTGTCTGTCTGGTCTTCTTTGAAATATATTCTTACTGTATGATTGCATCATTCATCTGTAATAACAAAAAAGGGATCTGGTGGAATGATGGGTTTCCCACCGCAAAAAAACAAATGGATTGACGACTTGTATTGGCTCTAGTGTAATTCCTTGAATGAAATCTAAAAGAATATAAAATATCGCCTTTGCAATGCTCTCCTCATCATCACGCAAACTGCAGCTGATAAAGTGGTATAGAATGGTAAAGTTTGAAAGACGCATAAAAAACTGTTTTTTCTCTCTCTCGTATACTCCCCTTTTGTGACTCCTTCCCTTATGATGATGGCATAGTAAAGTGGTGTGAATAGGGATACATCTCATGTCGTCTTTATGTATTCCATTCGCACAACAAATAAATTCTCTCATGCAAACCAGCGAACAAAGACTTGTTTTTCCTGCAGAGGAATGTCTACCGTTGAACATGAGATGGCATTCGCAGCAGCGTTCGTCAAAAGCCAGTGATCACAGCAAAGTCAGTGCTGAACCAGCGACAGACAGAAAATTGATTTCTTTCATCTTCTTTTAGTATGCTCCATATCATTCTTGTGATTGAGGTTTTCTTTTTTGGTCTTTGGTTGGGATAAAATTCATCTCTGTAAAAAAATGTACTAGCTCCAGTGGAAGCCTTTTAGCACGGGAAAGATAGTCAAGTGGATAATTTAATTAATGAAATTTAACAACGGTCTCGCTTCCAGAAAAAAAGCTAATCCCTTCTCATGTGTCTCTCTATTCGTGGATATTTGAGCTGTTCTCTCTTGGCATGATTTTTTTTCTCTCTGGGTTTCCATTCAATCCAGAAAAATGTTCAGATATTGTTCCTCGAGGGAAGGAGGAGGATTGCATGACAAATGAAAAGATCGTTTTCGACAGGATGGATAAAAAATGCAGAAGAAGAAAAAATCCTTCTTTTTTGTGCCATATATCCAATCCACAATGAAATCAGATTGAAATGCACATTCAAAGAGAATCTTTTCCAAGTTGGTGTACCCATTTCGTTCTTTGCTCCCCTTCTTCCTTTCCTCCAAGGATGAAATTTTTGTCTAACTAAATGCAGAGTATTGAGACGAGGGAGAAGGAAAATATGTGAGACGTTTTTGTAATAATGTGCATACGACATAGTTATTGCAAAGAAGCAGACGCTTTTCATGTGTAGACACGATGCACTCTCATCTCTTCCGCATATGTATAGGGATTTGCAGTTAAATAATCCGTCTTATGGTGGAACGTAATACGTCATTGCACGTGCAACGAACAGGAGGAATTCCAATTCATTCAACAAAAGTATCAACACCGCTAACACGTCTATTCCATTCCTTGTGCATCCCTTTGTGTCCTTTTTATCTCAGCTTTCAGCCCCATAGAACCTACTCGTTAGTTCTGTTTAAGACAATGACAACCTTTGCCTACACGAAATGGCAAGGAATGAGGAGGCTTGTATGGCATACCAAAACTATGTTATCGTCATCAAGCCGGATTTTTTTGTGGTGGGCTGTGCTATTGCTACATTACAGGGTGCTGGATGATTTTCACTGGATTGGCTATTCAAAATGAAAAAAGAAAAAAATAGTAGAACCCACAAAAAATGCTCGCTGTTATTGGGTCTCTTCTTGTTGTAGTAATGTTGGAATGCTTTTGCATTTCCTCCTCGATAAAATGAATTACTTCACGATGTATCATTCCTTTCTTGTGAATCTGCATGTTTTCCAGCTATTATATTGCCATACAAGGGTAAACACGTTCTGGAAGTAGCTCGCAGGCTAAGCTTTTCTCGTGTGCGATATGAGAAAATGATTGTCGTCATCACCTTCCTTCACAATACCGAGATTTGAGGCGTGGGTGTAGAGCGGAGGTAGTAGGGAATTTCCCCGAGAAATGTAATTCATGCAGGACCTTCTGCTCCACTTTTTTCTCTTTTGACTTTTCCTCTGTAACAAGTCCTCTCTGGAATGAGAACTAGGCTAGGTAAACGAAAAGAGGAAATGGAGGAATAGAGCGTGAATCTACGTGAGTGAGGAGATGGCCATTCGGGAAGTTTGCGTTGTTTATAAGAGTTTTCTTTCGTGATTGAAGACAACTCATCACTTTTATCTTCTTTTTTTCTTTGTGAAGACAGCTCCACAAATAAGCTCCTTTGATTTCCCCCTTTTCTCTGGAATAAAATCCTCATTGAGAGAAACCTCATTTGGATCGTGGGCAATAGGAAAATAATTCCCTGGAAGGTACAACTTTCCTTCCCATAAACTTCTCTTCCACTCTTGAAATAACTGTGAGTCAGTTTTTGAGTAAATGAGTAAGTAGAGCGGCGGAAGGAGAGTAGACTTGGAGATCTTTTCCAGAGAATGAGAGTAAAGAAGGGTATATGCAGAAGGAGTCTATTTGGAAATGAAACTTTGTGTTTTGTCTGACTCCCACTTTTCTTCGTGTGACGATGATGATGACGGTATTTTCGGAAAAGCTTCTCTCTTGTCTTAAGAGACCACTTTACATATCGCTTACCCTCCTTGCCACACTTCTTTCATGGTATTTTTTGAAAGAAAATGGAAAAGTGAAGGAAAATCAAGAGGGGTATTATATAGACTCTTGTATGTGTTCAAAGAAAAGGATATCGATATACGTGAAGCATAACATTGTAGTCATGAGTGAAGCATAGTAACATGTTATATAGACTGTATTAGACTCTTCTCAATAACATTTTTTGTTTTCCTGGGATGATCATGCTTTTCGAGCTTTTTACTGCTTCCTATACACTTGTTTCTGGTTCCAGTCTTTCTCTGCCGTTGTGCACTCCACCGGGTTGAATAACTTTTTCTCCAAAACATCGTGTGGGTGATGAGGACTGTATCGTTGTAAAAGTAGTAGTGGTGCACTTGCGTCTTGTTCAAACCCTATCCATGCTTCTAACAGATAGACATATGCATATTCTTGTGTATATTTCTATGGGTATATATATGTATACATATATACACATAAATATTTCACTATTTCACCTTTTTTCTCCTTTCCCCTCTTTCCTCGAGAAAATCTTGACTAAGGGAGTTGTATGCATTTTGGATATTTTGTTTTGACTCTTGTATCCAACCCGGGGTTTTTACTCCTCCAAATGGAAATCCTCTTGTGAGAGAGATTGTGCATAGCAAATGCCAACTTTGAATGAGGGAAAAACGGGGAAGAGAGGTAAAGTGAACTCTCCGAAGAGTCGGAGACTGTGCTGTGCTCTAGTGGATATATACATTTACACGCATAATATTCCTATTTGATATATCCTTGCCAAATACTCTCCCAAAATTAAAGGAAAGGATAGGGGAGAAATATCCTCCAAAATATATGTATATTCACTTTTCCCAGTATGTCCTGTCTGCTCTCTGTCCGACATGGAGTACAAGTTGGAGCTGGAGAAAAGGTCTCTTTCTCGAATTACTCTTTTGAGTGCTGTCCGTGTGCTGCTCACTTTTCCTCTTGCTACTCTTCCACTCTGGTGTGGTCACTCAGTGCGTTTGTTTGTGTTTGAAGGAGTGCAGTTTTACCTATGTAGAAATAAAAGAGAGAAAAGTAGTAAGCAGTTTGCTCACCTTGCAGTCCACTTCAGCCGAGTAAAAAACACTCTTAGAAGTCATAGTCATACTCATTTTACGTTGAGCTTAACTTGAAACAGTGATATCCGAGCTAGTCAACTTTTTCTCTCTATTATGTGTCATGAGATTTTCAACCAAATTTTAATGAAGTAATACAACCCTTCCCACTCGAGAAAGTCGATTAGAGCTAATTGAATCATGCCATCTAAGTTGATGAGGTGATCCTCGTCAGGTGTGTAAGCAATTCAAGGGGATTTGGGATTTTTGTTTAAATTAAGTTTCAATTTTAGGAGAGAATCGTTCAACTGAGGAAATAAAATCCCCTTCTCTTTTTAAAAGTGTGAGTGTGTGTGAAGTGTGCAAATCAGTTTTGACTTTTATATAATTCCAACATTATTACTACAATCATTGCTGGGTAAGAGGTTTATAACATTTTCAATCAATTTGGGGCTCAAAAGTTATAAGATGGTTTGAAGCTCATTAGACGCATGATCAGTTCTCATGGTTAGGCATGTAATATAGTAGAAAGGATTTTCCACGGATGAGGAAACTTGAAGATTTTTCTTTTGTTACGCAAAAAGGTCAAAATTATGATAATATCAGAGAGGAAAAATCATTTTGTGGTTGTCGGTTAGTCTCCTGAGAAAGTGTTTCATTAATCCTTCCACGAAAAGGTTACATTGATATTTACCTAACTCCAATCCACTGAGAATATTGCTAAGATCACTTAAAAACGGTTGAAAACCCTTCTAGTCAATGTGATGAATGATTATTGGGTAACATAGTAAAAAGCCTCTTTTAGGAAGCTCTCTGTAGTTTCGCTTAAGAAGCGAGATATGTTTGTTGTAGAGATTGATGAACCAAAGAGATCATGTCCAGAAGGCTGGAATCTTCGTGTGTGGCTTCATGTGAGGTCCTCTACTCACAAAGTAACCGTATCATTTCACATGTGAGGTCTCTCCTCGGTAATGGTGTTGATTTGTGCAGATGATAAAGCCCTTCGCTCCTCTTTGTCCAGAGGGATACATTTGGTATACGAGTGTGTACACCTTTTTCCTCAAATATTTCGCCATTTACTACTACCACCTCTCTCACAACTATAGTGTGAGTCATCTTTACTGCTTACTAGATACATAAACTATATTTTTACACACGGTGGTGTAATCATGTATCCGAGTGTATGACATGGCCTGCCACCGCAGTCTCTCTAGTCGCTAGACACATGTCCTTCCAAAAGTTGTTTGGTTAAAATGCATGCTAGAAAATCTGGTAAAATATGTGTGGACAGTCTACCTGGTTCCTTCTTTACGATGACAAGTAAGCCTCGTATGCCTCGTAAAAAACCTCTTTTGTTCTCAATCTTTCTGGCACTCGCTCAATAATCCCTGAGGTGCTTGTAATCTCCAATACTGCTCCCAAAAGGCGCGGTCAGGGAATACAACAGAAAAACATGTGTGGAGTGGCGTGCGTTTTCGAACTCTGATCTCATTTTCGAATTTAACCTCATTGTCCTGGCGTCAACTCTTATTCTCAATGTATTATTATTATTATTATTATTGCAGTACGTACTCAAGCTCGGAGATGACACGGTTGTCATCCTCCTCGTCGTCGTCGTCATCAGCGTCCTCGTCCCCAGTCCTCTTCACAACAGCTCAAAGTCAAAACACCAGCCATGGGCTAGGCCATCATCATCACCAGTTCCATCATGGACGGAGGCAACAACACGCCGACTCTGTTGAGGTGAGTCATTTTTGTCTTTTTCCACCCTAAATTCTCTTTCTACGTTTTGTAATCAATCAATAATATTATTACTATTGTCTTCGGTTTGCCCACCGTCACTATTCGAATTTTGGCGAGCATCTCAGGAAACATAGCACACGCACTTTGTGGCACGTGCTTTCTAATTAACCACTATACACTACAATCTAATCTGCAAACTGTCATTATGGAAATGAAATAATGGATGAAAATAAAAAAGAATATTTTCTTATATTCAAATTAGCCCTTCCCCATGCACCATGCAGTAATATATTGCTCTAGTTTCCTTCTTGGCAGTACATATTCCCTCTTTCTTATTGAGCGAGGCAATTTTTTGTTTTTCAAATGGTTGCGTTACATTTTCTAAGAAAGTTTGTGTGACACAAGAACAAGAAGGGAAAAGGCCGCACCATCACTTTTGTCTAATGAGCCATATCTATGCAATCTTGGTTCTCTGGAGCAGTTTCAATTGAAGCGTATACCCAATAACCATTGTTTTTTGTTTGTTTACTCTCATTTTTATGCCAAATAAACAGGGAAATTCTTCCAATAATCTGATGTATTCTGTAAGCAGAGGATGAAGTTGTGAGAGATTCTTATGCAAATCGAGTTCTCTCTCTCTTTGTGTCTGCAACAGCGGCTTTGCTGTTTTTCCTCTTCTCGTCTTGCGAGATTGATCAAGTGATTGCAGAATGTGTTTAACCAAGATTTTGCGGTTGGCAGTGTTTCTTGTTGTGTGCCAATTGAAGGGGACAAGCGACATGTAAATAGGCACATTTATGAGATGCTGATAGAGAGTTGTATTGTAGTCGATTTTTTCTCGTGCTTGACACGACCACTGTAGTCGCTCACTTAATTAGGCATTTTCCTCATGCCTATAACTACTTCTTTCTGGCAGAGCAAAATGGAAGCTATAAAAGTGACATTAGCCAAAATAAATTGATCGTGCGATAGGCAAACAAGTGGAGATGGAGATTGAAAGCGTATATATGAACAAGTAAGAGGAAAAAAGTGTAAGTAAAAATGAAGAGGTAAAGCCGGATGCTGCGGAAGTTGAGGTAGGTGGCTCTACTCTCAAAGAAGTAGGCTTCTTCGAGGAAAAAATTGTACGCAAGACGGAACACATTGAAGAGTGAAAAACGCAAGCAGTTTTACAGCATTAAGGGGCAGCATGACATAGAAACACAGAAAAAGCTGCTTTCATTATGAAAGGATATAAAAGGTGCATGTGTGAGTGTGTGTACGCTTTTTGCGCTCCAATGCACACTCAACTTGAAGACGCAGGAGCGCTTCAAAAAAGTTATCCCCAGTTTTAAGCTCTGTTTGCCTTCTCGCACCCTTCTTGTCAGCAGCGTCTCTGATTTGATTGAATCAGTACCAAGAGATGAAGTATACGCTGGGGAGGTGGAGTGGAGGTGGTGTGGTTTATATACTTGATATTATTCTTTCCTCTACGCACCTTCTCTCTCTCTCTCTCTCTATTTTATAAATATTGATCAAGTTAGCGAGACGCTTACTCATTTAAATTCTAATACGTTTCGATGCTTTCTGTGCCCCTTTTTAATCGTTGGTTGAGTTGAGAGAGAGAGAGACAGCAGAAAGTGTCCTCATAAAAATAAGAGATAGCTACGAGCATCTCTACCTATACACGCCTTGTATCTCTTCTGTACGATAATAGAACACAAACTAAAATGCTTTTTTCTGACAGGATTACACAGTAATAACAGTAAGATGCTTGAAGGAGTGATTTCAAATTATGATTACGATTTTGCAAGTCACTGTCAAATCATTCTTTAATGATAGTAAAAAAAGCGTATCTAAACTAAACACATGTTTTGTTTGTTGAAAGGAAAAAAGAATTGAGGAGAGATGGAGAGAAGCAGAAAGGGAATTTTATTTAATGTTTGTCGTGTCTTTACCATTTTATGTATTTTTCTACGTCCTCTGGGGTCTCAGACCCTGAAATAAATTTTGAGAAACAAGTCTCATATAAATTATGTGAATCGTATGTTCTCAATCATGCGAGTCCTAGGTCACAAGAGGATAACAATAGTTAAATAGTTTGTATAGCTGAGGTAGGTAGGTGACAAAAAATTGTTGGGGAAATGGTTGATAAAAAATGCAAACATTGTGCGAAGGACTTTTTAGCTAATTTCATACAGTTGCAAATGATACATTATGCACGCACTTAAGAACAGTTAAGAGGTGAGGGGAGTAAATCCCAGGTTAAATTGTGAGTGCTTCAGCACTTACGATATAAAAACGTATGCTACCTTCGTACAGATAAACGGGAAGAGATGCATTTTTCTTGTTCATCTCCTCTGATCCTGAGCTGTTGTCATTTACCTTGATAATAATATATTTTCCATACCTACTCTCTCATATGACGAGATTCTAGTTCACTTGATCCTTGTCAATGTTATGCATCACAGTTTAGGCTACTTGGTAAGTCACACAGGTTTTCAATTTTTTTCCCTTCCTTTTGCAACCCTCCTCACATTGGAGAGTCCACCTGAGAAGTAGTGGTCAAGCTAGTTTTTTTCCTTTTAAAGGGTGTTTTTCCCATTTTTTGCGAGATGATTACCGAAGAGTTGCAAACCGCTTGTAAAGTAAGAAGCACCTTCAGCTTTTTTCTGATGAGACTTCAATCATCATGCCCTGTGGTGGTGGACTTGATATCAAATCGTCAAAGCTGTAAGCGATCTCTATTGATTGTCACAAGTCGAAAAGACAGAGTAAGAGATGCACACACAACTTGTTAGAAAAATATATATGTCGAGCATTGCCAGATATCATATTTAACAATGGATATCCCATAATATATAATCTTGCAAATAAATGGTATCCTTTTAACGTTGCCTATTGTGTGAGTGGACGCATACAAAGAATATATTATATGTTTCTCATTTTCTCAAAGTTTTTCTCACTCTCTCTGATTGAGATTTGAAGACGTGTGCATAAAAGCTGTGTATGTTTTACAATATTTTATTACGCTATATTCTTCCAATGAGTGAGTGAGGTGGGGAGAGAGAGATGAAGACAAGTTACCTTGTCTTGTCTTTTAGATTCTATCCCTTTTGCCTTGCCTGTGAACGAACACTATATAGCAGTTGATTCTTGCCACATATATTATGATGCATTTATTATTTGCAATTTGCTTGCTAATCAAGAACACCTATTGCATGTATAATTCCATATACCCCTGTGGTACACAAGCTGCTCCTAGTTTTCTCTTTTTTTTCACGATCACCATCACATCCATGAGAAGAAGTGGCCTTTTCTATGGTGTAGATGTGAGTGTGATGGATTTTTGTAGTTTGTTGTAAATCGTGAATTCGCACAGAGATTGGATGTGCTCTGCGGTTTGGTTTGGTTGCACTCCAACTTTTTTTGTCTCTGGTGCATGCAGTCACTAATAAGTAGTCAGTTGGTGAAGGTGCTTGGTGACAGTGGACTTGGGGTGTATTGCAAATTACAAATGTGAACTGATTTTTTTCCTCGTAAAAAGCTTATGTTCCCTTGTGTTTGTACTAAGAGGTTTTTTACGTCTTTGTCAATTATCTATTGTAAATCGTAATTAGTGAAGAGGGGTAGGTGAGACAAGTGAAGTCAAGTGGTGGCGACAGGCAGGGTTGCTCTTGGAGTGCAAGAGATAAGGGAAAAAATTTGCAGTGTTTAAATGGATACTCTTGTTGGCAGTTCTTCTAGTCGGCTTTTGTCGTCACTCGGTTTATAAATAAATAAAAGGAATGAATGAAATATTGAGCGTGGTGGAAGAAGTGGGCCATTCTTGAGGAAAAAAAGGAGACCACTATCCTGCGTAGGTATTGCTGGATAGATCATGATCCTGGAACGTGGTTGGTTACATGTAGTAATAGAGCTCTACTACTGTGGAGAAGATGAAGAGAGTGGAAAGAGGAGAGTAAATTAAGATGATATCATTCACTTGAATCTTGTTCCATTTTATGGTGGGGCTTTTGGCAGTTGAAGATATTTTTATAGTTGGCCGTTCCAGACTTGGATGTGAAGTGAGTTGAAGTGCTCAAGTTTACAGTCCTTGTCGATTTACCTTCTGTGAAAAAAACTCTTGGAGTTATGAACGAAATTGAAAGTGAGAAAGGAGTGGATATGAAATTGGTTGAGAGCTTTAAATTCTGAAAAGTGACCATAAAAGTGTTCTTGTCGAGCTGTGTTCCAAAATTGGAAAATATTATGTTGCTTCTAATCCCTGGAAGTGGAACACAAACCTATAGATGCTCCTTTGGAGTAGGGGTTGTCCGCCCGCATCATCAACGAATCCCTCCTGGCCATCCATCTCGTCCTCCAACAAATGGGGCAAATTTTGGTCGTCACCAATCAGCCTACTTTTCTTATCGAGTCCCGCACAATCGCCGAGTTTATTTGGTTCCTCGGGTAGGATAAACAAGCATATTCAGTTGAAGAAATTACATTCGCCATTTTTGTTCTAGAAACTTGTTAAATTGCATCAAGTATGCATGTCATGAATGGAAAATTTAGAAAATCTCTATAATTATGATTACCATATTATATATCAAATATACACGAAAAATTGGATATTATTACTGATTAACAGTGGCACAGTGGCGTATACAGTGTTCATCAAACTTTTTCCCATTTTAATAAAGTCACGTACTTACATGGGTATTTACATGATTCAACAAAATAAAAATTGACTGGCTCACGATGATATTCATAATTTTGCCCTTTGAGAGAAAATCCCATTTGCACGTGTGTATGTTTGTACAATGGAGTTTGTGATTTTTTGTACATGACAGCATGTCACGCAAACATCCTAATGAAGGGGCACAGTGAACGGTGATCATCCTCCTCTCGTAATTAATTACCCGTGACCATTCTAAAAGTCAAAGTTAATTGGTCTAATTCCCATTGTTTGTTAATGACAAGCAATGAAAAATAGTTAAACAAGCTAAATGAACTTTTTCTCAATGAAATGACAATCCCACCGTAATTGACATTTTTGTATCCTTTCCGAATACAGGAAAGTGGTGATCCCACCGTGGCCGAAAGGAGATATGGAGGACCGCCTGCGAGAGATGCGGCGCTTGTTATTCAGAGGGCTTACAGAAGGTAAGAAAAATAATAAAATAAAAATAGAGGGAAATAATAGGTACCCTCCAGAATGGAGTAACTATTTTTTCAAAATGCTCCCAGTAGTAAAAATCAATTTCATAACGAGTCCATCACATTCCCTCCCATCATCACCGGTTGTCTAGAAAAAAGATAAGCAGCAACGCACATCATGAAAAATCTAATAATGATCATTATACACGTCAATTTTCAGCAGTCATTAGATGTCCTACTCTTTCGCTATAAAGTTCTTTGTCCATTTAACAAGGTATATTGTCAGTCTTGGCCAATTTTAGCATGTCCATCGTCATCCTCCTCGAATGATGATGAGTATCAGCGAAATAAATGATGACAAAGTAGGATCGTCGTATAATCATCATTTGACCATGCAATCCCATCCCTAGTTGTGTTTCTCTCCCAGAGTGATTATACATTGCATAAAATGGCAAGGTTAGGAAATAAACTGTGTCGAGTTAGCACAATCTAAAAAAAATGAGAATTAGCAAGCCTGAGTTCACTGCCAGAGGAACTCAATGTAGTCAACTACTTTTCACATTTATTTTTCAGATAAAAGTGCTAAAAGCTATTTTTCTCGTGGAATAGTTTTTTGTCCATTGTTACAAATTCGATTTCATTACCTACGAGCACACCTTCCTTCCTCCTGATCGGACTTTATATGAGTGTTTTTGATCTTTGGAACGTGACCAGCTTCCACCTGATCAGATTACGCTAATCAATCTGTTGAGCTCGCCGAGAGGTGGGTTTTTTTTAGACTACATCATAGCATCATATTTCATTTAACTGCTTCCTCTTTGCGCATTCGATGTGCATGTGATATTGTCTAATTTTTTACGAGAAGATATTACTGAAAATGAATAATGGACTGAATGAGCAGAATTACATGAGGAGTCGAAGAGGGCAATCGTTTTTGTAGAGTTGGTGCACTCTTCTCCTCTCTGGCAGACAATGAATTTGTAATAATAAGTGAAGGATATAGAGATATTGTGTGTGTATGAGAATACCCACCGTCAAGTTGATTTCACAATAGAAATAATTCATACAAATAGTGGATGCCCTTGACTGGTAAGCCTTAGTGCTCAAAGAAATAGTGGAATTGGTGACTTGGCCAGTTCATAATGCACCTCTTTCCTCTGATCCAATCCAACTTTGTTTTTGTTTCTGTTTTCTCGCATAATTTGCCAGTTTACAAGTTGAGTGGATTGTGAGTGAGGCAAGATGTTTGCAATTATTTGAGGTTCGTGACAACACTCCCAATGTTACCAAATGTGCCGTAAGTTTTTTTCAATATGGCACAAGTACTTTACATTAGGGAGGGAATAGGGCAAGCCATAGGCCAGGTGGTGGTGGTGAAAGGTTGTATAGGTTTGTGGCTTCTTGGTACACACACTGCGACAACATGTGCTCCTATTATTCCACGAAATGATTATTGCATATGCAATCAAACATTTTTTATACCGGAATATATGAGCACGTAATAGTAATGTGATGGACTGTATTGGAAAAAAGAAAGAATATGATTTGCTTGATGATACAAAGTAATAAAAAGTGGATCTTTTATTGGGGATTTTTAGGTATAGCATGGTAAAGGAGTTCCAGAGAATAAAAACTGAGCGAAGACTCTCCAGACGAATTAACAATAATGCAGGGATTGCGACTGGAAACAATGCGTACGTTAATTACTGTGCTTGTAATTAAACTTTTAATTAGCTTGTGGCGGAATAAGTTTTTTTTGTTAATTTGAATATTTTAATTTGAATAGTTGCTCAATCTGTATCGATCTGCATGAGCCACACTCATCGCATCCAACAAGTGCCGAGGTGGATGCACTCGAAGATGAGTTTGAAGATGCCTCCCTCACATCGTCTTCTAATGACCTGCCACCCTTGCCTATTTCCGACTGTGCAGAGGTGACAGAAGTCGATGTGGAAGTAGATCATGCCATAATTTCCTCCGGAAACCATCTACATAGCGACGACATTACGTCTTCTTCCACTCATATGCACCACCATGGGCAACACTATGTTACCCATCATCAGTCGCACCAACACCACCAAAGGAGTAGTCATAATCACCATCATCAACAACAGCTTCACTACGCAAGCAACAGTGTGGTCGGTCAAGTAATTAGTAGTAGTAGCAGCAGTGCCACTGCCTCATCTAGTCGATTATCCCATCTTCAGCATCACCAGCAGCAAAGGCATTTCAGTCAAAGTCATCTTCCTCATTCCCACCAGCACATTCCGTCATCCCAACCTCAGTTTTCTTCACAGCCTAACAGTAAATCACAACTTCATTCAGTGCAGCTCTCGTCAGCGCCGAATTTAGTCGTCACGTCGTCCTCGTCTGCGCCCACGTTGCAGGCTGCAGTGGGTAATGGGGCAGCAACGCTGATTCCCTCGTCGGGTAATAATGTCTCACCAAATATTTCCTCGTCATCCATTTCCTCTCCAGCATCTCAGTTATCTCCAGCGGAGAAGCAGAGAACGCCAAAGAACGTGTTGGATGTAGAGGCGGAAATTTTGCGGAAAAGACTGTACCGAGTAGGGCTCAACTTGTTTAACAAGAAACCGGAAGTCGGGGTTGCGTACCTAGTAAAAAAGAAGTTTTTGGAGGGAACGCCTCCACATGTTGCGAGATTCCTCATTTCTAGGAAGGGACTGAGCAAACAGATGGTTGGAGAGTATTTGGCGAATCTGCAAAGTCCGTTTTCAATGTCGTGCTTGGAGTAAGTCAATATTCCAGAAAATTTTTAGTATTGATATTTAATCCTTGTATGATATGAAATGCCTAACTGGTTTTTTTCTTTGTTCGTTTAGGCACTTCGCAAGTGAAATCGACCTCGCCACGATGCCAGTGGATGCAGCGCTAAGAAGATTTCAGACTTTCCTTCGAATGCCTGGAGAGGCTCAGAAAATCGAGAGAATTATGGAATCATTCAGTAGACGTTATGCAGCTTGTAACTCACAACTTGTGTAAGCCCTTTAGGATATTGTGTAGTTTATTTCAACGCAATTCATTAAATGACATTGTCACAACGTTTTTGACACTTTACTTTTCATTTCCCCCAATAGATCACAATTTCGAAACGGAGGTAAGGATTTGATATGTTTTATGAACATGCACTCGTTGTAAATTTCCAGCAAAAATAACTATTTTGAGCATTTTTTGGACTGTCCAGAATTTAGCGCTTCCTCACCGAAGACTTGTCTGCTACTGCCGACTATACGAAGTATCTGACGTCAACAAGAGGGAAAAACCTGGTTCTCATCAACGAGAAGTATTTTTATTCAATGACATTCTGGTCCTCACAAAAATTTTCCACAAGAAGCGAAACTCCGTGACGTACTCGTTCCGCCAGAGCTACCCTTTAGCCGGGATCACACTCGCACTCTTCTCTAATCAACATTTCGATCACGGGCTCACCCTCAAAAGAGGGGATGTCGCTCTTCTGAATCTCAACGCAAGGAATGAACATGACCGCGCCAAGTTTACAGAAGACCTTCGTGAAGCCATCGCAGAGTCTGATGAAATGGCAAGGATCGAGAGTCTCTCGAAAGAAAACAGAGATCGGGATTCTGGAGTGGATGTTGGGAAAATCAAGAGATTCAGCAACTCCCTCCTTGACATCAGCGATCAATGTGAGTGACAAGTTACATACTTTCTTTTGACACTAGCCATATTGCATCCTCAAACCTTTTCTTGTTATCTAACCTTCTTTGTTGTTGTTTCTTGTCTACAGGTAAACCAATCCGAAGAGGAAGTTGTGGATCGCTAGACTCTGGCATGTCAGTTTCATTCCACTCTGACGAAATCCACCAACAACAACTCCACCATCACCAGAATAATAATGTTGTTGGAGGTCAAGCCAGCAGTCAAACGCATGGCCACTCTCATTCCCACCATCACGCCCACCATCTTCACCAACATCACAACCAACTTCAACAAACCAGCAGCAGCAATTGCTCTGCTTCCAGTCAACTTAGCCATAATTAATTATAAGTACAGATTTCACACAAGTCTAAATTATACGTATATTGACAAAAAATAATAATTTCTATGTGAACATTTAGCGAGCTATTGTATTTCCCTTGAAGAAAGTTGCAAAATCAACTTTTTCGTTGGAAGAATACACTTCCCCTTTTTTGTTATGTGCTATTTGACAAACAAAAAACTATTGAAGTCAGCTTATTAATTTAACTCAATTAATTAAGGCATTGTTGAAAATATTTGCTGTCAGATTTCATTTCGCTTCAGCTATACATTAATTGCATTTCCTTTGCTCCGGTTTTCAAATTACGATACGTCAATTTCTTATTGAGGTTAACATATATAACGTCGTGAACGCATCAAGCTTAAATTCGTCAAATCGTTGAAAAGTTAATAATTGTTGCTTTTTTCAAGTACTTGTTGTATTTGTATTTAGGATAATGAGCCACACAATAATTGTCAATAATTAGTTAAATATCGTTTTGCGTACCACGTAATATTATAACATTTAAAGAATAACTTTCATCTTCGGGATGACTATTTATACCAGGTTTTCGAATTTTTCAAGTCAATCTTGTAATCATAAGTTGATAATTAGTTAGCTAAACTTGAAAACACTCGACTAAGTAGTGTTTAAATAGTTTAAATCACGTGACAAAAAATTCAATTTTTAAGTAACGCTCAACCCTCGCGTTACCCGAGCTGCTTGTAAAGAAATCATGATTGAATATAATTATACATAAATAAATATCGTTCGCGCTTCCGTTTCTCTGTTTAGAGGTTAAACTAGATACACTATAGTTTTTTTGTAGAAAAAAGATGAGATGATCGAGTGAGGGAGGAGGAAAGTTTCATTGTCTAATATTTAGAGAGGCTTGGATAATATTTAACTAGGAAACTTTCAAGCCTGCCAGTGTGAGTCATTCAATAATATATTTTCTCTTAAGGAATTATAAGAACTCTCATCCAGTCATTTAACAATATTTCATAGAAAGGTCTGATCAACAGCCAGAATTTAATTGTACTAACAAAAATCACCAATTACATACACCATTGTAAACTTTTAGATAGAGATTGTAGCTGGAAACGAGAAGGAAATTTTTTGCTGGATCAAGTTTAATAAAGTATTAGACGAAGAAATAAAAAGAATAAATTATGCAAATTATAAATATCATGTGTGTATTTTGTGAGGAACTGTTGTACTTCATTTGTTCCGAAGTTGAGGAAATGATAAGAAAAAACATAATATAATGTATTTTCCCTTTCGTCGGACATCCATAGAAAATTAGAATGAACCAAAATTTAATTCATTTAATCGTGATGAGAGACTTCACACAAAAGAAACAATAATAATATTTCACGCATCTTTCAGATAATAAAAATGAGTCAGTAAGAAATACACAAGTTGAATAAATAAATGAAAATAAATAAAAAAAACGTTCTAATGTTTGTTCTTTTATTTTTTAGCTTGAGAAGCATAAGAAGCATTTGCACTTACATAATTATTACATGTGTTAATTATTCACCGTGATTAACACTGGCTGACCAATGCGCTTGTTTAGAGGACGGATTTAACTGATACCGGGGTTGAACCATTTGCAAAATGGATAATGGATACGAATAATATATAACCTCCTCTATACAAACCTCCCCCTTCTTTACATAGTGGAGGCTATGCGATAATAATCATAAAAATGCATAGTAAGTAAGTAAGTACACAAGGACGCTAATTTCTAGTTAGTAGAAACGTTTAAATGCAGTCTACGTGCTAAATATTTTAAGTTAAATAAGCAGAGAAGCATATATAATAAATGACACTTAAGAAACAGTGATAAAGATGAAAAAGTGAGTACAAAGTTGCAACAAGTTTTAACGACTTGAAGAGCAACAGTAATGATGAAAGTCGAAAAGGTTTTTTTCACGGTGTCTCAAAGTCTGTTAGGCCGATGACGTTCTTGTGAGCGAACTCGTTGCTCTCCCTCTTCGCCTTCTTTACCAAAAAGTGAAGCATGACTTGCTGGAAGGTGTCGAAATCAACAACATCTGAAAAGCAAAAAGAGTTCAACTAACTTAAAACATTGTCTTTCAGTATCTGCTTTTACTACATATTTATTTTTAAACTCTGAATAGTCTGAATGTATCAGAAGCAAAAAGTTCTGAAAATTGGTATGTGTGTGTGCTGCAAGTAATCCTAAGAATGTTTATGTCATTAAGCTACTGCGTGGAGGTTCGAAAATCTGATTTTATCTCCTCAAAGAGCATGATCCACATGGTATATAAATGGAGAGAAGAGTGGAGACAAAAAATCACTCCAGAAGACGGCTTCAATTTGAGCGAATGAGCAAGCGAGAATGGGTTTTGGCTTGGAGGATATTTTTAGCTGAGAGGGAAGGAAAAATTTAAGTATGTTCATGTATCCCTTTCTGTAATTTGTCCCGCAGAAGAGAATACCTATTTACCTCGAGAAATAAATGCTTTAATATCCAAAAAGTTTAATATGAAAAACTAAGAAGATGTCTGTTAGCTACTATGAATTTTTGTGATTAAAAATGTCAGTTTTAACAAAAATACCATTACTATTTGAATTTATCAATTAACTACATTTCGTGTTTTTACAATATCGAAATATTGTTATCCTATCGGATTGGTTTTAATTTATTTATCATTCGCTCTCGAATAATGATCAGGGTTACTATACTGTTTGATAGCTGGATCTTTTAAAAAATAAACTCACAAACCTCTCAATAGCCATAAAATGTCTGAATTAAAAATATCACCCCTTGTTTTTACAACAAAAACGAAATAATTTGAAAATGCTTACCTTGAAATTCAGTTCCTGGGATTTGTCCTTGAATTTCATTACTGTTCACGGTCAAGTCTGGGGTCAGCTCGCGTAGAAGGACGGGCATGAGTTCACTCTTGATTTGCCCAGAGTGCGCATGGGCCAGAAACATTTTTTCCAAAACTATTAATATCAAATGCAAAATCATTTACTGTATTCATGGTCAATTGATCACCACGTAAGAGTATGTTGTCTAGTTGTCTTCAAATTTTTACTGACTTACGTGTTTCTGCTTCCTTTTTCACTTTGAATTCCTGAAAAATCCAAAAAAAACAATTATTTTTGAAACTCGTATAACACTCCCTAAAATGAAAACGATAACACTCAATAACAAAATAAGTGTAAGCTTGTGGAAATTTTACTTACCATTTTGCGAAGTGCGATACTTATTCTGAAGCCTGTACAATTTTGTAGAAATGGCCAGAAAATGTGCCACAAACCCCTAGAACACAAAGGAGTGGAATGAAGAAATACTCTTCACAGCTTCCAAAAACCTGCTAGCACTGTTGCAGAGTGACTACTTCCGGATCTCCAGTGAACATCCGCTTTTAGCTAGTCGCAACATCCAGTGAGAAAAACATCCAGGAAATCATCAGAGTTGGATGATCAACCCTCCGAAAATCTAATTATAGAACGGGCGTACATGCGTGCGTAAAACGCATTTGAATGTCAACTAATGAAATGTTTCCATTGCATTTATTTGTTGAAACATTGCCTCCTCCACCCACTAAGCAAAAAAGGAGAAAAATGCTGGCAACTTCTTCACTCTCTAAGGATAAGAATAGTGTTTTCCGACACTGCTTGTTTTATCTACAAAATTTAAATGCATTAACTGCGAGCCAATTTGCCCTTCGAAGATTCCCAATCAAAGTTGGAACGAGAGGAACTGATAAATTGACTGATTTCATGCTTCAATTAGTCCCTCGAAAAAACAATGTATGCAGTACATATACATACCGTAGTCGAATCATATCGAGTACTTATGGTAATCATAAATGTGAAAAAGTTGTTTTTAGACAAAATTTATTGCTAGAATCAGAGTTATCAAGCATCTCACAAAATGCTAAATTGTGGGTTATACTATTATACAAACGTGATTGATTGAGAAAATTAGATCATGCAAAAATTAACAATACATAAAATATTACAGAAATACCCCTCCATACCATTGTACAATATTTAAATACTGGTTCCAGAAGTCAGCTTAATTAAAGCATTATTTTTCACACATATTTTCAAATTTAAACGGAACCCATACCGAGCACACTGTCTTAATCACTCATTTAACTTTTCATTTCGAAATATTTTAAGCACATGTTTTCTCTCATGTTGCAATGTGAATCGTGCAATCGTCGACAATTTTTTAATATCACTGTAAAAATCTATCATTGTAGGCATTTTCAATACTGCATTGCTTGAGAAATCCAGGAAACTGAATAAATGTACAAAATTACTTGCATTTTTTCCGATCCGATTCACCGGATGCACAAAAATATTACTGCAACAGCATCTAATGGATGTGTCAAAGTGAAACTTGTTTGATGATGATAGCAATAGTTCCCTTCTGCCAGCAGAATTCACCAAATTTACAATAGTACACTATATCACTTAAGGGGATCTTATGTAAAGCTTTTTACACTTTCGGAACGTTGTGTGGAGGTAGAGATTAGAGATAGTAGTATTCGTGCAAGAAAATTACCAGGGACGCCACATATCTTTGTTTGGAATATTGGCGCTCTCATTCGGGCTAGGTGTTGGGAAGCTTGGCATAGGCTCTACTTTCACTACCCGTACAGGGTTTGTGCCGGAAGAGGATCTATTTTCGTCATCTATGTTACCATCACATTTCAGGACTTTCCCAATTGAAAAGTCTAGAGGATCTCCAGTAGCTCCATTCCGGCTATTGGATGGTCTTAAGCCACCCCGTATTTCCATTGAATAACCAATATCTGACGTGTCTGATAGACCACTGTCATTTCGAGATGAAGTTGACATATGAAGCATGGACGAAGTAATGCTGGACTCGTGAGAGGAACTGGAGATATTCAGTGATGGAGGAGATGATGAAGGACTTAAAGGCCGTCGAGGCAAGGTTGACGCTACAGCAAAAGCAGACATGAGTCTTGCACTTGTCGCATTAGTTGAAGAGTCAAGATGATGATGATGATGGCGCAAAAGGTTGTTGTTGAGATCATCTGAGAAAGGTGCAGTTGTTGGCTGGAGAGGTGGAGCAGAAGTTGTGGTGCTCGCATGGCGTAAGCTTTGCACTGTAGGTGCAGCTGAGTGTAGTCCACTCAGAGCCGCTGGCACTGCTCCTGGGAAGGTTGCACAAGGGTTGGCCCCAGGGAAGGAAGAAACTGGTCCAGAGCCAAAACCTGGAGTGGTGGGACCAACTTGCTGTAGTCCATTTACGCAATTGCCGAGATGATCCAAGATTCTCTGACGGACGCCGGGATCCGCCCCATCCAATCTTCCCAGATAGCGATTCACCTGAGGGCAGAAAAAAATTGAGATGGGTGCCATAAAAATCAGAGGAAAAAACTTAATTATGTTTAAGAAGCTTTTCTGGTTTTTCTAGGCAGATCATGCAGCCTACCTCAGTCACGCATTCAGAAAATCCATTTTTGAAGCGGTGCAACACCGTCGGATCTGTAGCCATTGCGATAGCAAGCTGGTTCCTTTGAATGTTTTGTAAATGTCGAACAGTCAACTCGAGAATGTCCGCCTTTTCAAGTTTAGAATGACGAGCTGGATCCTTCTTCATAGCTTCCAGGAGAATATTCTTGAGATCATTGAGACAATAATTGATTCGAGCTCGTCGTCGCTTTTCCATTATCGGCTTATTACTCTGAACAAAAACCCAAGAGAAAAGGGGAATATGAGACGACGAATGAAAGAACTTATTCAATATCATCCGCGATATACTTTCCTAAACTGCACCAAACTTAATTTTGAATAAACAGTAATATTACATTACCTTTCTCATTTCCGCTCTGTTTCCCGAACTCTGAGAATTATCATCACCACCAAGAATTCCTCCAGCCATCTCCATCAAATCATCGTCGGCTTCCACCATGGTGGAATATGAAAACTTGCTGGTTGTCGAATCTACCTTCATTTTTTGTCACCCCAAAACTTCGAAATATTTCACTAATCACAATTAATTTTACTAATTACACGAAACAATACACTTTGAGCCAACTGACCACCGCTGACAAACATAACTTATAACGGAATTTTTGAAAATTTATCTTCACATAACTCATGAAAAAGAGAATAAGCAAAATCATACAACTTAATAAAAAAAACATAAAAAATGTATTCTGACGATGCTGACACAGGCACCTCCGATTACTTCGGCAGTCAAGAAAGAAGTAAAAGCTCACCCTGTAAGTTGGTCCTAGTAAAAAGAGCAACATGAGCAAGTCATGATTATCATGAGCAAGTTTTGTTGAGCGTTTTGTGTGGTGCTGATGAGAACGGTGGTGGTGATCAGGATAATCCATACGGACGTAGTTGATGTAGACGGTGATATCGAAAGATGATGTGTTGTTGTGTGCGTGCATAGGCATTTAATTGTTTCGTGGTGGTGGTGATGCAGGCTTTGTGCAATTCATCCCTTCTCCTCACATCACCATTTCTATACATTTCTACTGAATACCGATGCATTACGAAGTGAACATAGGGGGAATAATTTTTTTTCGAAGGGAGATATACTCGACGATGATGGTGGAGTGGAATTAAAGGAGGTACGTACGTACGTCGCCCAAAGGCATGCAAGACGAACACTATTTTTTCATGGGTTCATGTTTCACAGTCATCGTGCTGTACACAAAAAAATGACGGTGGACCGTGGGAACTGTTTTTTTTCTATGAACTTGAGAACGAAACGCAGTTAAATTACTTGGTGGGTTTGTGAGAGATGTTGATCTTCCCTCTTGTTGATGGGATGGTTGTAGCAGTGGCTCTCCTGGCTTGATATAATTTCATGTGTAAGGAATATATAGGAGAATAGGAACTATATGAAAGCTCGACGAGCTCTTTCCGTTCCATCTAAAGTTTTAGTAACGTCTTTCAGAGAGAAATCCTTCCTCATATACCAAAGACTTGTTTGCAAGCAGCTAAAGAATTCTATGGGTATATAATCATAATCATCCGATCAGAGATCAAGTCTTCACCTGTATTCATCTCCTAAGGATGTGGCATTGTTTCATCTTAAAGACGTACCTGAAGCTGAAGCATGGGTATGCACTTGTATTATAAGAAAATTGCTGGATGCAAGTTGGCAATAAAAAAAATCCACTTTCAGTAGCATTTTCCCTCGGGCAAACTCTCAATTATCTACGGATTTGAAGATTGAAGTTGCAAAGAAAAAGAATTTTGTCAACAAAACTAAAACGGCGGTGGCGGTGCGAAGGTGGCTTTTTAATCAGGAGGGATCGGCTTACGGACAGAAAGAAGGGCATATGGTGTCATTTCGTTTTGTATTGATAAAAACACACAGCAGATGCTTGGGCATTGTTTCGGAGTTTTTGATAGGGGTGACGGATGATATGATGATGTTGTGAGCCTGTGACGGTATTTGAGAGAACGGGACGTATACGGATGCTATCGCATATCTATGCACTAGCTTGTTTAGAGGTGCAGATGTGAAGGAATGAATGAGTATAGGAATGAGCAAGAGACTTTTACTCCTTAACTTTTGTGGGAACAAATCGGGCCTTCAGTTCCCAGGACGGATGGTGTCGACTCTGCTCAATGCACCAACTTGTGCATACGCATCTCTACGGTACATGCCTTCTCTTCATGTTTGGGTAGTTTAGGTGAGAAGAAACACTAACCACATCTTATATCTTATATAGAAAACAAAGCGATGCTCACTGAACTTTGAAGAGAAAGATCCTTTTAGAGGATTTTTCTTGAATTTATCTCACCTGCCTGCGTAGTAAATTGTAAAAGCAATAAGCATGCGTGATCTACGTGATGTGATGATGAGTGTGTGCTGTCAGCATGGGCATGTAGATGAATGTACACAACTTGACTAATAATATATAATGTTATTTTTAAATATGGGGAAACGACAGGATGTAGATTTGTAAAATAACTTTTTATGTAGTCCATTTATTATTATTGGAGGACGAAACGACACGGAAGCTTTTTTTTTAAATTACATGCATCTTGTCTGAATAAGATAAAAATACTTGACCACCTGCGTTCGAGGGTGGCCAACCCTCGTACATGGCTTTATGCGTCAAGCATATAGTTTGTTGGTAGTTGTAAATATAATAAAATCTAGATACGTTGGAATTGGAGTTTCAAAATCTCACAAAATAACGCACTGAAGTTGTGAAAAGCTGCATTGATTGAAAATTATCCTAAAAACGCTGTTGGTACAAATATGAAATGTATTTTAATTAATTTAGAAATAGAAATTAAAGCGCGAGCAAGGAATAAATATTTTATGAAAGCCTTGTCCTGAACATGAACAAGGTCAGCTTTACAGCTGTAGTAATAGTATACAGGTTTTCATTTCCTCAGATGTCTTCTAAATATTATGCTCGAATTTATAATCAGTGGTAGATTTTCTAAACATAAGAGTGCTCAGAAAAACTGGACGTGTTATAGAAAATAGGACTAAAAAACATTTGCAAGGAACCTCTGCTTTACCCACCACGAATTCTCGTCTTACTAAAGGGCTAGTGCAAGTTCTGATTGTTATCACAAATATCGTCCTTAAAACTGCCAGTAAGTAAAATGGTTACACCTGTCTATTTGGTTTCTCATTTAATCATCTACCACGAGGAAATGGAGACCACAAAATCGCCCGTTGCTGCCCTATATTAGCTTAGCTATATAGCAATTTGTTGCATGAATTACTATATAATTTGATACGTATGAGTAATGGAGAACGCGTATACTTTTTGCACATGTGTTGACAACCATCATTTACAATAAAGCCAGATAATAACGATACTTACAGTCTTGACATGCAAAAACTATCATAGAATGCAAATTTCACACAGCCCAGCTAGTTTTACACAAGTTTTTCCGCTACTAGCTGTCAGCGTTAAAAATAGAGAAGGAAATTGAACTAAATTATCAAGTCATACGACGAATAGTTTGCAATATACCGAATTATACTAACTATAGTATGTGTTTACAGAATTGGTAATGCAAAGCTCTAGCATGTCAATGTCCGTGATTAATTAAAAAATATGAAATGTAAGTAATTATAAGGGTCACACGTAAAGATAATTCTTTTATTAATTCATACAAACGACGTCAATACAAATTTTTACTTCTTCTTTCCACCCCCACCACCACCACCAGATGCAGCTGCAGCAGCAGCGGCAGCTTCTTCATCTGCAGCTAGATCGTCGGCCTTAGTTGTTCTCGTATAAATTAACTGGGCATGATGTTTAACTACTCGGCGAATTAAACCTTTACAACAACAGAAAAAAATACATTGAACTCATAAGAATGAATACATAGAACACAATCGCGAACACGTAGTGAACAGAATACTTAAAAAAATTAAGATACCAGATGATGTGTCTTGTAAAATTACCTTTAGCAAGTAAATCTTCCAATGCTTTCCTAGCTAAGCTACCTCTGACTTTCAGACGTTCGCTTACAACACTAGGGGTGATCAATTTGTAGCTAGGAACTTCTTTCAAAAGTTTATCGTGGGTGGCTTTATCGAAAAGGATCAAGTTGTTCAACTTATCACGGACTTTTCCCTTACTCCACTTCTGCAATTATAATAGACAACATATTCATTAAATGATGATGATGTAATTTACGTTCTAAAATTATTCAACTATAAATCCCATTATTATGAAGTCAACAAAAATATAACTTGCAAAAACTCACTATGAGCCTAAGCGTGTATACTGCCAACCCTACTAAAAGTATATATCGTATTCATAAGTTGTCGTAAAACGATGAATAATAGAAATCAAGTCACACAAACTAAAATACACTTGTCACTTGTAGTTCTCAATACCATAACACAAGACCTGATCATGTCACATGTGTCTCGAGAAATTTTTGCTGCTTTTGTTATTAGTCATATTAGAGTAGTTGACTTATAACAATCTTAGCAGATATTAATAATAATGTACATGACCCAATATTTTTTTAAAAGCCAGAATAATTAACCCACCTTCTTCTTGGCCTTTCCACCTCCAGATCCTCCTTCTTTCTTCTTAGGTGCTTTGGCTGGAGCCTTAGAACCTCCTTTAGTGTCCTTCTTAGGAGGCTGCAAAAATTTAACAATAAAATAAAATAAAACCCTTAAATAACTATTAAAGGAGGTGGTCCAATACAGTAGGAAATAATTATCAGTTTAAAGTCCCATTTTAAATTACCATTTTCGAAGTTTAATAAACAAACACAATAAATTTTCCTCCAATCCAATGTCCACCTTTGATCACAATACCTGGAGAAAGAATACGGCTTGCTACAACGAGAATGCTTATGCCGTGCTGATAATACACCATGCATCTGACTTCTTTAATTCACGGCGCTTACTAAATTCTATGGTTTTTGTCAGATGCACAATTCCCAGCAAAACTAGTTGACAAATACACTCACTTCTCACTTCATCCAAACATTCGTCCTGAGTTAGTCAATGGGGCACTTTGAAATTTGCGCGTTAAGTTGAAAATTGTTTTTGTTTGGTGGATTTGCTCCACTCGATTTTGTTTTCAAAAATTGTCAGGTTCAGATGGAAAGTTATGCAGATATTTATGCATGCATACGGCCATGAAAGCAAAAACAAGAACACACACAAAGCATCATTTGTTTAGGCATACAAAATACAAGTCAGATGAGCGTTGACATTTTATCAACTCTCGTCGTCGTCTCTTTAATATTGGCAATAAACAATGAACACTTTTTATACAACCACTAGAAGAGTTTGTTTACTGATTCATTGATATGTATTCCATGTCAGCATTTTTAGTAATAAACCTTATAAGTTTGAAAGATTGGCATCCATTTAAAAATAATTATTAGAATTATTAGGATCACATTTGACGAATTTATCAAAAATTTGTCATCCACTGCATTGGTCTTATGACACGATGAGATTGTCATTGTACTTGTACTCTTAATTAAAAGACGATTTTATTACGTCTTTAAACGTGTTTCTTATCTGAACTTCGATTCGGTTTCATCTCATACAGTATAACTTCCACAGTTGACAGTTTGAAAGGATAGTTTGTTTGTCGTTCTTTATCTGCTGGTTGGGCTCATCATAATCGTATTGCTTGGAAATTAATTCAATGCAATTTTCATTTGGAATAACGTATAAAAATTAAAGTAGTCTGTAAGTAGGAAATTACAGAAGAAGGATGTCTTACTACGGTATAAAACTTTCACATTTTATTTTGTTTGCTTCGTTTACTGTTTATAAAGTTAAAAGAAGGGAAGATAATGGTGAAATGATGAATGAGGAATATAACGTAAAATTGTTTTTCTAAAACCAATTTGTCACAATTTCAGGGGGACAACAGCCACCACCATTTTTTAATTATGGTTCGGCTCAGGGACCCCCTCCTCCTGCTCACCATGATTATCCTTCTCATATGTATCCTTCTGGTCCACACCCTCCTGACATGTACGGGCAACATGGTCCTACTCCTGGTATGTTCCACGGGGGTCCAGGCCCGGGTCATAACGGAGGTATGCAAGAGTATGGTCAAGAATATTATGACCAGTCTCAATATCCTCCACATGAGTATTCAGAACCGAATGCAAATGGCTATCACCACTCTCACTCTGAACAAGGCATGGGATTTATGGGACCTGCACCTGGACAACCTCCGATTGATCCGGGTTTTCAACCCCGCCCACACTTAAATCCGAAGTTTATTCCTCCTGAAAATTCAGGAGCTACAAAGCGTGAAGAACCAACAAAAATATTGAGAAACCCATATCCTTCAACTTCGAAGGACGAAATTCGAGGGCAGCAGAAAGACGAAATTTATGACCCAAGCTATCCAACTCTGTCTGCTCCTGCTCCCACCACCACAACACACAACACAGCTGAACAAAGAAATGATTATAACAATTCCAATATGAATTTTCATGGACACCAACCGTCGGTACCTCCACCTCAGAACCAGAATTTTCATCAAAATCAACATTTTAGCCCAGTCCCTCAGCATCAGCCACCAATGCATGCCCAACAACAACAACTGAAAAATCAACATCACCAACCCTCAATGCATGCCCAACAACAACAACTGAAAAATCAACATCACCAACCCTCAATGCATGCCCAACAACAACAACTGAAAAAT
>JAHZNA010005385.1:0-23325 GCA_027743935.1 Sinodicranocentrus sp. ZH6 | reverse complement strand
AAAATTTGTACTCAGGTGCACTTTAATATGAGTAAAAAGAATCCGATGAAAAATTTTCCACTTTCTACCCCCAATTACCCGAAAATTGCCCTAGCGGAGTATAAAAATTGAAATTTCAAAGTGGTTTTTTGCCATTTTCGGGCAATTAGGTACGGAAAGTGGCCCGTTTTCTGAGGATTCGTCTTTTTCATTCTAAAATACCCCGAAATACAAAATTTCATAAAATTCCAATTTTTCCCCTCGCCGGAGCGATTTCGGGGCACCTGGGGGCAGAAATGGAAAAATTTTCATCGGATTCATTTTACTCATATTAAAGTGCACCTGAGTACAGATTTTCAGCCAAATATCTTTCACCGGACCGGATAGGTCTAAAACGTCTGATTGTATGCCTTGACTTATAGTGTTTTGGAAGGACAAGTATAATTGTATGCTTGATAATGTAGCACTTACCATTATAATAATTTACAATTGCATTGAACAACCGAAAAAACTGACATACTACCAGATATAGTATGCTGCTCTATGAATACCTTTGCTTGGTATATTATGCCTCATTAGATGTGTATAGAGCATAGAAAATGAAAACAAGTTTAGTTTACACGTGTGGCTAGTTGCATATTAGCTATTGCGACAATTAATAAAGCTTATTAGCTATTATTATGTTGCTATAATAAGCAACTTCGCCACTACATGGTAGCTTCCTCATTTGTACAGGAGGCACATAACCTCATTATGATTCTCAGTAAACATTTTTTTGCTTAACAAGAGCATGCTCTCAATTTGGAAAATTGAAGTTGATGTGTAAAATGTACGCATCGTCTCCCCTTACTCTATTTTCAGAGAGGAAAGTCTTGCAAGAAACAATTGATTTTTAAAAATTAACATAGTGCACATCTGCTTACTGTAGCTCTGTCTGGAGAAATCAACCATCACCGTCTATCCCAGCAAGCAACTGACAATATTATTTCAGTAAAGCTTAAAAAGGGAAAACAAAGATTGGGTTGTAAGATACTCTCTGTGGAACCAACAAATCACTTGAGATTCCAAACTTTACTTGAGCAAATCGAAATTGTATGTCTCGCGGTGAGCAAAGAAAAGCAAAGTTGACAGTTAACTTTTGCAAATGCAATATGCAATATGCAGGAGGGAAAATTCATGAACATGTGATACAATTTACAACTTCATCCTTGAATCAAATGTGTACAATAAAAAAACACTCTGGCTTGTGTATTCTCATAAATTAAAACAAACAGCTTCCAGTCAGAGTAAATAAAATTGGCCAAAAATCCATATTGTTGAACAGAAAGGAAAAAAAATAACCTTAAGCATTTCCCCATATTAGAAGAGCCTATATATACGTTTATTTAGCCAACTACATTTGTTCAACATAGAGAAAAAAAGGATCCCTACATTCCACTAAATCACACTCTGCTCAGAAAGAAACTTCAAAGAAATTAATGTGAAGGTACGTAGCACTTTGGTGGAAAAGTTTAAGACTTTTTCAACCGCGTTAAGAGCATTTTCAAAGAAACTATGATGGTGCAATAATGTTCTTGAAGGGAAGGAATTCACAGCTTACTTTTACATTCACAAACAGAAAATGATATCTCTATTTCATTTTGTTTAGCGAAAAATCCTCATCTTGAAAAAACTAGTTGAAAACATGGAATACTCTGAGGATAAGTAAAAAAAGTGTAATTACATTGAGAGCTCACACAGCGTCCTCTTTATGAATTGCTTTTCTTACATAAAAAGTTCTTGAGAATCGCATAATTTAGGTGATTACATGAGTATATTTGTATTGTAACTAGTGCAAAAAATAAGGCTGGCACGAAGACAAAAGTCTTTCCAAACCGTACGCATGGCTTTTACCATTCTCATAAAAAGTGTCACGCTTCACACATTCAATCAAAGTAAAAATGTAGCCTGTAGACTGCGGATACATGCATGATGTTCAAATGTCATCTCAAAACCACCTGAATGTAGTGTTTTTGCGTAGGAAGGAAGCTACGGATAAAAATACTTTCAAACGAACTGTTCTTAGAAAGAGAAAGAAAAAATCTCAAAGTATGGAGAACAAGGGAGAAAGATGAAACAAGGGAGGAAGATGGAAAGGTTTTCTTTTCTGTGGATTTCTATCACTGTCTGTTTGAAATAGATCCTATTAGACTTGTGTAAACGAGCACTTATACCTTTCTCTCCTTTTCCATATGAACTTATAAGGAAGATGGGCTGTAATATCAAGCTTCGCAACTTAAGAAACCAATCATTGACCCTGTGGAAACGTTGTGTGATAATAAAGAATAGGAAAAGGAAAGATTTACCTAGACATTAGTCACCTTTTCCTTTCATACTTTGAATTCATCTTACTCTATTTGAAAAAGATGGAACAAGACAATAGTTTGTATACGCCAAAATGCGAAACTTTCTACATTTCCGTCACCCTGAACGAATGAGCTTCCATGGTAAAAAGACAGAAGAGGTGTTTTCCCTGGAAAAAGTATTGATATGCATAGCAGGATTCTGTTTGAGTAAGTGAAAATGACGCAAGCTTTCTTTGAGAGGAAAGTGAGAGGGAACAAGAAGATGAAGGAGAATATTTGTGAAAAAAGAAAGGGGGGCATGTATCACAGCTTTTATTTCTGTAGATGTTACAAGCTACACGCTATTTCATTGCTTATAAAACAAATATTATGTATACCCATCACACTTACTTCATTCCAGCTCAACTAGAATTGCATATAGACAGCTCTTTCGGATCACTCTTTTTCGTTTTTTAAGAAAACAAGGAAAACTGGTCAAAAATCGAACACACCCTTACATCTCTTTCTATCCTTGCACGCATTTATTCAAGTGAAAGCTTAGAAAATGAAGATTTTTTTGTGTCTCCCTCCTCTTCTCAGCTCCACACTTCTCAGCATGAGTGAGTAGACAAACTCAATTTTTTTAACTGAGCAAAACGAGTGCTGGAAGATCGTTACAAATCAGGATGCATGACGGTACAACTTCCTCCATTTTCACTTGTACCGTTTTCATTAATAATTCCTCTGGCATATTCCTTCTTAGCTCTTGTAACAATTTGAGAAGGGAACAGTAATGATCTACATGCACAATGGGAGTCTCTTATCCACTCCAACATTCATTTCATTCACGGGGCACGAATTACATAGTTCACCCTACCTTTGCCGCTTTCACTTGTACAACAAAAATGCCTTGTTAAGTTAAGTCGCGTGGATTCAGCTGCAGCTCACGGAGAACTCATTGCAATACCACGAAAGAAAAACTGCACTTATCTTTGTGAATAGTTAATGCTCGTTTTGGAGACATAGGGAGATGTTGCATTTATCAGGATAAAATGGAAAAGGCTTTTTACATGGTGCGTGAATCGAAATTTTTATCAGAGGTGCATCTTACACCATTATCATCCTTTGTGAAGGAATTCTTCCTACATTTTCCCTCTCCATCCGACTAAAAAACACTATCATTTTACGAACATGCAACTTTTGAAATAACCCATTGTCTCTTTATATACGCATCTATAAGGTCATCGTCATATGCCGTTTCTTATCTACTGTGTAAATGGGAATTTTACCAGAGACTGCACACACGCTCAAACTTGAGTGAGAAAGCCGTCTTTTGCCTTACACTTTATTTTGTGACATTTCTCTGACATTTTCAACCCTCTCAACAAAGACTAGGCCATGTTTTTCATCTTCCACTGTGTTACGCACATTTAACAGTTAGGCATCCCGCTCTTTCCCCTTGTTTAGCAGAGCATGGAATGCTTATTTACCCTTTTCTCCCATTCATTTCGAATCATGCTGAGGGAGAAGAGGTGATGAAACTATACTCTCGTGGAGAAATCCATTCAGGAAGCTTTCTAACTCAAAGAGCCATATTGTCATGAATAACACGAGGTCAGGTTGTATATAATTCTGAATGAAATCCCAGCCTCTTGTTTTTTATCTACTGCTTGCAAAAATGGAAAATATGGAGAGAAAATAGGGAGGTAAAAGGAGTAATGTGTTTAAAATCTTATATTATTGCCAGTCTGCACCCCTTTCATCCATTCATCTTTTAGAAGGTGAAACAAAATGATGATGCTAAAGACAGGCATGTACTTAAATAAACGTGTTCTACTTTGTCAACTCTTGTGTCTCGTCGTGAGGACGTAATTTAACTTTAGTGTCACTGTAAAATTATAAGTTGACTCTTGCCTTTACGTATGAAACAAAATTGTCCCTGTTCTCTAGCCTAACATAAATTGAGTGGAGTTTAATTTTGAAATATTTGAGTGTTCTTTTTCTCACTTGAATATGAAAACTATTTATTCATAGTGGAAATGCTAATGGCTCAGAGAACTCATCATCTTTCCTTAAGATGGTTTTATGATTAGAAACGAAGTTTCTCCTTCAAAATCAGTTTTGAAGTTTTTGCCACTAAAGTCTTTCAGCCGAAATTTTCCTAACTAGCCAATCTCTTCCCCAACTCATTTTCTTTTCATCTACACAATAAGTAATCGAATATTCACTCTTCTTTGATCGGCCACTGAGGAGAAATCATTTTCTCCTCTTTACCTCTCAAAATAGAAAATATTGATTCAAACTTTTGGAAAATTTATTCAAAAAGTCTCATTTGTGACGGATTATTAAGGATTCTCATTATGACCAAGTTTTGACATTTGTTTGAAAGTTTTTGGTGTAACGACGCATATAGGTTTTAGGCGTGTCTGCATAGCGAATTGCTTCCAGATGTATTTTTTTCGGAATTTCATGGAATTACATCCTTTCTGCCTCATTTCATATTCAACTCTTCCCTTTATTGGTGAAGGAAACGAAAGCTCATTTTCTTTCCTCTAACACAGAAGGTCCTTCTGTCTCCTCAAATTATCAATCTCCTATACCAGCACTCGTTGAATTGCCTTCATTATACCAACTTAATACTGGAAACTGGATGACAAAAACAAGAGCACTCTTGTCGAATGAGATTTTTCCACGCGAAATGAAGCGAATGATCTCATAGTGTCTTTGACATAAAAACACCTCGTCATAGTTTTCATAACAAATAACATTTGAAATGTTAATGAGCACCAGCAAGAAAAGCTCAAAAGAAAAAGCGAAAGCCCATTGAACACGTAGACCTACTGAACTCTGCAAATTCATCAGTTCTCCTTTCACAATATTGTAGCTGTAATATCACTTGAGTAAGGGTTCAAAAATAGGTAATAAACTTAATAAAGGAATGTCCCTTGTTTTTTTTACCCAACCTCGATGAAACCTTTCACGAGATATGAACTTTTCTGGGCTTTATTCAGGTGGTAAACTTACACGCAGTTTATTTTGCTAATACTAGGTCACAATAAAATGTGTAACTTAGACGCTTTACCAAAAAAAGCAGATCGTTTTTTCCCCTGCAAGATGTGATTCTTTCCTTTTACAGATCATGCTAGTATTTATACTGCCTAGCAGAAAATACAAACGGACAGGAAACAGACAGAAAGACAGTTTAGACACCTTCATGCTGATCTGAATGCTAAATAAATTGACCATCACAGTAATGGGAAAAGATTGTCTTTTATTTTCTCCAGCTTAATGCCTGTTAAGCTTTTGGAAAGGAGGAAAAATGAAAGTTGGAAAATGTTTCTTACACTGGGTAGACACGTTAGTGCAAGCAATCGCGTCAAGAAACGTGCTCAACTTCAGACCATACTCTCAGAGAAAAGGAGTAAGAGCGTAAAAAAAAGAAGATTCTCAGGATTTTTTTCCTCTCACCAAATAGGTACGTATGTGTTTGCTCTTCTTCCAATGAACACTAAACTGCCATTACGAACAATACACACACACAGACACACTACTATACAGACAAACTACATAACTAGAATGTGTAACAATGTGTGTGTGTGTGTGTGTGCTTTACTCACTCAGAAAAGAGGAGAAAGTCTTTCTCTTTCTTGTGCCAATATTGTAGATGTATTTCCATGAAATGTGGAACAAAACTATGGGTAAATGGTATTATAAGATGTTATTTCTACCATTCACTTCAACAGCCACCCAAAAAGAGAAGAAGAAGTGGAAAAACGAGTGTGCAAATTCGATGAGTTCTCTTTTTTTCTTTACATACATTCAATGATGAAGGGGAAGATGAGAAAGGATAGGAACTGAGTATCTTTCTTTTTTACTCTTTTACTCTCTCAATTATGAAGGAGTGGAAAGGGAAGAGGAAAAAAACGTAAGAAACACTACAACCGTAGTTGCAATAATGGTTTGATATTTTCTTGCAGATATATATGTACTCCTAATAGCACTGTTCAAAAGTAGTTGGAAAGGTGTTTAAGTATAAAAAGCTTCTTTTTTCTTCTCCTCAACACCACCGCCACCACCACCATTGCAGAGAATCCTTTCACAAAGTTTTATCAAACATAATGGAAAAGCCCTATACATGCCTAAATTAAGAAAAAGGGATTATTTTGTTACCTCACGTCGTCTTCTCGTGGCGTCTCCAACGAGTTTCTAAGTGAAGTATAGCGCATACCTGTTGTTAAGAGACTTTCAGTTTTACGAAGAAGAATATCGCACATTTTTATTATTACACTGATTAAACAAGAGACATGCATTGTGGGAAAGGAGCAGGGTTCTCAAGTTTAGAATGCATCTTGGAAACTCTTTTCAGGTGTGTGTAATCAAGAAAAAGCATTTTCTAACATTTCCAACATATAGTTTACCACCATGTCAAATACATATAAAATGGTACAATGGTGTCTTTATTTTAGTCTTTGTGTATCAGTAAGACAACAACGATTATGAGCATTATTGTGCTTCCAGGAATTATTGCTAACAAGCAGCTTGGAAACTACCTGGTGTGCATTAACTAATGACTTGTGGGTGGTGAAACATGTTACGTACGTGGCATTTCTATTTTTGTGAGCTTTGGGAAGCATAATGTTCAAATTAGTATATTACTAGGGAAATATGGTTATGTTTTTCGGTGCTACATGTCTAACACATTTAGGCAGTTCATTGAAGAGAAAATGAGGAAAATGTTTCTGGTCGAAAATTTCATCATTTAGACTATTTGTCTAGACCTCCAGGATACTTTTGTTTTATAAATTGTATTTTGATTTTTGCAAATGCTCTGTATTACCACAACTTTACGCCTATACAAGAAACACTCATGTAGCTCCACTTATTAGTCAAGGCTTTTAACGGAAATAGAGCCGTAGGAAAAGGGAAAGAAATATAAGCTGTAGATCAGGATCACCTTCCTCTCACCAAGTACCACTGACAAGGATGGGGAGAATGCTCATTTAATTACTGGAAAGAGTAACCGGAATACATTCAGCTGGATGTTTTATGCGAAAGAGAAATTCTATCTAATAATGAGATTGGCAAGCTTCCTTTCATTTACTAGACTCTTTTTGGATGCTGCACTTTCGCAGTCTATTTTTCTACCACAACACCACACGTATTGCTCAACATATATGATAACCTTACTCCATGACATTTTCCTTATATATCAGAGATAATTACACTTCTCTCCAAAACAATATCCTATACAGTTATAAAGTAGACATACTTAATGGAAGAATGAGTGACTACACCAAGTCTCAAGTTACGAGCTTACAAAAATAAACCATCTTAATGACCATCCTAGTCGTTGTCTTTAAGTGTGCAACATCTTTTCCACAAACGCCCATGGTGAAAACATGCTTGCCGCTAAAAGAGCAAAGATTTATTTACGTAAGAATGACTCACAATGAGCCATGTTACCAGATAGTGTTCAACCACTCACGCAATTACTCGAGGAATGAGTGTCACCAACAAAAATACGATGGCTAAAAAATACTTGCTTAAGATAGTTGGATAAAAACATTTACTTGTTTGCCATCATATCTAGCCAATATTTGAGTGAATCCATGCTACCCACTTTTTGTCAGTAATAAGTGATATGTCATCGGTACAGTGGTGTGGAGACAAGGGTGGCTAAAAGTGGAAACATAAAGTGTACAAGAATAGCGTAGAGAAAGTCCTTATCAACTTTCCTATTACTTTTTCTGCAGATTGGTTTTCTTTTTACTTTCGCAACTTGTTCCTAGAGATGTGAGAGGGATGCGAGTAATGGGGCGAATGAGGATATTGGTTCTTAAAAAATAATCTATAATCGTCTAAACCCAATAATGTATGTCTGTCACAGTGTCGAAGGAACAAGGCGCTTAGCTACATATTACATCTGTCTTTTCCCTGGTTTCCTCTCCAACATAATATATTCTGGCTTCCTTTAGGGACAAGAGATGGGATACACATGCATTTGCCGGATACGCAGAGAAGACTAATATATGCATGATATAAGTTCCTATGGGACAAGCTAACATCAATTAAGTCATAGCACATCACTTTCCTTTCGGAAGATGGGATAATGTAACTTTCATCGTGATGAAAATGCTAAAACGATCTTTACATGAATTGGACTACGGTGCTTGAGATATTACTGATATTAGTCAAATGCATAGTTCACTCTGCTGAAATGTTAGTCTTCTTCAGGATACAAGAGTTCTTTTCAATTTACAAGAAATATTTCTCTATCAAGAAGTGGGTGGATGGAAAGAGCACAAAAAATAATTAATGTGACACGAGGCTAAGATGTATGGGGGAAAATGAATTGTTCAATGTGTCATCATTCATAGAATTTGTCATCCAGTGAGAGCTCCATCAGGCAAAATTTTTGTATTGAATAGTTTTTAGCGAGTTGTCATCTTGGGGAGTAATGTATGTAGGGAATCTTAACTGTGGGAAAAAACGAGTTGCACGAGTTTGATGCCATTTACTTTGGAAAAATAGGATTGGATTTCTGTATTTATTCTATACAGACGTGAAAGTTTGTATTATTATTATTACTACAGTATTGTACGTTGATCGCGTTTACATTACTCATGAAACCAAGAAATCTAATCAGAGAGGAAATTAAACGTGAATCGAGATATCGTTAGTTTCAATAAATAGTACATTTTATTTCTTTTCACATTCATTTTATAAAGGCAATTCTATCAAAAAACAAACCGCAAAACAATTTCCTCCATTATAGCAAAGTTGACGCTTTATATTCCAGCTAGCCAGTGTTAGCTAAAGTGGAATCTATGAAAACGGCACCTAATGCGTGTTACTAGCAAGTATTGATTTTTTTACAAGTTATTCACAAATTTCCTCGTAATACTTTTTCAATCATCTGGATTTCATCATTATTCCCCAGCTAAAAGCTCAACACATTTGGCAGTTTACTATTCTCATGTGATTCTCCAACTTTCCTCCATCTCATGGAGTATACAATTTCTGTTTTAATGTCTCCATTTTTCTCCTCATTTCCTACCACAAAACCGAATCCGAACGCACGTCCTTAAACACACAACTTTTTCCAGCTACTAGAAACAGACGTATAACTATACGTCGATCATGCTTCAGTTATACTCTTTTTTGAATGAAAGCCTACACACGCACACACTGCCCTTGTATAGATTAAGTAACATTATTAGTTTCCCGTTCATTTTCCGCAAAATGCGTCTAGCGTATCATTACAGCTCACCAATGGTGCTTTATCTCAATGAGGAAAAAGTGAAAAATAACTCTTGTAGTAGTTTCACCATTAATTATCAGCATTCTATCACTGGCTCATGACAACAATGGGTAAAAGTTGCTCAGACTCTAGCCCTCTTTCACTGCTTTCCAAACATCTATAGCTATTTGGACGGGCCAAGTTGCAATTTTAGGTAATAAAAAACACTCGACTACACTCAACCAAAATAAACAGAAATGTGGAGATATTCTAGCACGGTGCGTTAACCCCCAACGCACTACAGAAAGACATCATAAATTGAGCCCATACTTTATTTTCTCTCATTTTCCTTCCTCTCCATATATATTTTACTTTGAGGTGGGAATAAGTCGTTTTTGATTCCTGAGCCGAATTCCGAACGACTTGTTTCTCTTTTCCCTTTCGAAATCCCATCACAATGACATGCTTTCTCTGAACGGAAAAAAGATGTGAGAAACTTTTTACGCTTTTGTCGGTTGGCCTTTAACTAGCTGGCAAATGGTAGACGATATATCTAATATCGAAAATGTGTGCTGGGATTTATAAAAGTCATTTGAGGTCGGGAAATGTTCAAAGCTAAAAAAAATAATGATTGCTTAAGCCTGTAAAGTAATTCTTTGAAAATAACTCTTACTTTTCAGTAAAAAAACAACTCAGCAAATATATTGTTCTCAGATTGAATGCAGATATAGGATTTGTTGCTAAAGTATTTTACTCTTATCTCATTTCATATTCTTTTATAAATCCAGTCAAGTCTTTTTCCTGAAGATTATGAATATGAATAGTCTTATATTTTGCTCGATAAATGATCATATGTACATGATGTGCTCGTAGTAAGGAGTAGGAAAGGAGTTGTCTTTACACAATCTTGTAAAAAAGACTCAAGACTTCTGCATAAATTGCCAAGTAATAGGAAAGAATAACAGAAAAATTGCAAGTTTCCTGTCAGCCGGAGCTAGATTCAAATTAGATTTCACTCCCCTCGCCCAGATTTCTTGGTATAATCACAAAATCCTAGATTGTTATGAATAGCATGTAATAAAAGGAAAATGAAGGCACTCACCAAGTCATATAACAAGATATTAGAAATTGCGGTGGTAGAAAAAATATACAAGATTTTCAACGATTCAGCATAGATTTTCCATAAATTTGTCACTCTTCCTTATTTTGTATAAATAGGTTGTGTGGGATGAGTGTTATGTAATATGTGCATATTCTTGAATTCGAAAGCTCATAAATGTGCTTTGTATGTCGTTAGGAAAACGCACACTCAGAGATAAAACCATCCTGCTTTTACACTGGAAACATGACTTCATGTCCTTGACGCCATTCCGCTTATTACACGCATTACATTTGTAACACTCCTAAAGAAACATTCTCATTCTCGCTCTTCATAACAAAAAAAGAATAGAAATCTGCGAAAAAAATGATTCTCTTCTTCCCAACTTTTATGGCATTCAAGGGACCATTCTAAATTTATGATTATTAGCATAAATCATTTCCTGACTCTAATTTCCATGCCTTGTTTCATTCATCCTTGGAAAGCTGTCTCGTTTCTGGCTGAAACTAAAGATGAATAATTTTACGGTTTCCATTACCATCCTTGTAGAACAGGGCGATACAAATAAAACATAAAATGATATAAAAGTGTAGCTGAGTAGTGGCGTCAACGCTAATTTTTTTTACATTTTTAAAATATCATATTTTCTTTCCATTCTCTTGACACTCCCCCTTCACGGGTCTATAATAAAAGGGACAAGACTAGCTTTGCAAATAAGTCGGAAAGTAGCAAGGAACTCCAAACACTATCGAAATCTTGTACACTCGTGAAAATTGTCTCCTTTGTGGGAACGTATTTCATTCGAAATTTTACATGGGGGGATGGACCAGTAAATTATTTGAAAAATTGCTTTCACATGTAAATACATTCTTAATCTATGCTGCTTCTCGCAGCCCAAGCTGTGGTGGAAAAGTCGTGTAAATGCACTCATGGTCCGTCGCATCGCCTGTGGTCACGGTATATACAAAAATACTCACAATGAAAATCTGAGAGAAAACAGTTAACTTTATCCATTTGTATCTCCATTATTCTACATGTATATTTTTGTATCTATACCTTAAGTATATTTTTAAAGCAAGTTATTTTTGCCGTCTATTTGTCTACTATGATATGCATATGACATACAAGTCTGTGGAGTCGCATTCACAAGTTTTATCACAAATTACAAATTAATCTTGGGGATAAAGAATTGCCTTTAAAAATGAACTTGTATCTTGTTGAGAGATCATTCTTAATTTAGAAGCTCTTCTTTTATTCACCCAATGGGATGTTGAGTATGAAAGCAAGTTATTGAATAAAGTAAGAAGGTATCACGATGAAGAAAAAAAACTTTCAGGGAATTCGTATTCGCTCATGATTTATTGTTTCCTCTGCAACTCTGAGAAAGAGATGTAAAGAATACTTGCATTTATTAAGTAGCTTGAGGATAATTTGAGCATGTTTGCATGTATGTCTGTTCGTCTATTCATATGATGCTGGCCATTTTTTTATACCAACTTTCGAACAAACCAAAACATAAATTGACCAATATTTCCTTGAATTGTACAAATTGACCCCTTCCCCAGGGAGTAGGGGTAGGGTTTATTTATTTTAAAAAATCCTACAGCCAAATTAGCCAAAATAATATATTACTCAGGTTATGGGGTATCCTGGGGTTACGCTTTAGAATAATTAGGCCAAGTATAGGAATAGTACATAACATACATTAACATAATATGCATATTTGAATATACACACATGCTACAACATATCCTTAGTACATGAGTCAGTTTCCGCTACATATTCAAATTTGCCTTAGAGTGTGTTTATTACAAAACAAAACAAAAAATACCTAATGTGACAGCACATTTCCATTAATATGTACTTTCTTTTTCAGCAACGTAATACATACGAACTCTGAAGATTTCTCCAACTTTATATGTACCATGTCACCACAAAAAGAATTTGAGAATGGGGAAGAACAGCTTCAAACGAAATATCCTTTAGAGCAGTACGCCCTGGAATGGTTGTATACATATGCAAGCATACATTGTAGTTTGCTATTAAATCACAGAAAACAATATTTAACATAACAAAACAAAAAAACTCTTCTGGCGAAACTACAAATGTTAAGCTTGTCCCGGCACCACTCTCTTTATATTCATGAGTCTTTTAAGTCTTCGTTAATGGCCTATTATCAAGAAGAGGAAATGTAAGAGTCTAACTACTTCCACTTTGGAGTCTGTCTCAAGTTAGCCCGCTCATTTATTCATAATTTTATTGCTAAAGTCTTCCTTCACGGTAGGATCATATAGTGCTTGAGTGCTGTTCAAAGTATTACTGAAAAAACTTTATTGAATATAATGCCGGCGGATGATACATATTACGATATACTTTTAGTAATTAATAATTTATAATGTAAATACGCAAGTAATCTAGTGTGATAATGGGCTTAATTAAGTTTTATAATTTTCTGCTGTCCTAGTCCATTCTGAATGAAACCGATGACATGAAAGGAGTACAGATAAATCACAATCGGGATAGCTTTCCATTCTCCAACGTAAGGTTAAAGATTGAATGGCAGAGAGAGATTCGTTTTTATATTTAATTCATCCACGACTGTAAAATCCTTGTCGGTCTTTAGGATTACATTTAGTTTTAAAGATATTCAGCAAATATGAACAAGTGTGTGGGACAACTGGCAATATCGGGTGTGTTTTTCAAGTATGCATTATTCTCTGAAAATGAGCGTGCTCTAGCATAAAATCGGATTGAATGCGAGTGAAGTGATGCGGAAAAGCAGCTGGTGATATAGTTCCTTTCAGAGCATTCATTGAGTTGTCCTTTCAAATCATCCATTGTTTTATTTAAGAGATGTGCTCACCAACTTGCAACATGCTTTGGTTCTCTTTCATTCGCAAAATCGTTGAGTCCCTCTGGCACTCGAGTGATTTAGATGTCTGCTGACTTGCAAATATATTTTCCTGCTGGTGAAAAAAAAATTGTTTATGCTGATCAAGTATAGAATGTTGCGAGGGAGGCGAGGGGTAGACATTTGAAAACGCAATTTTAAGTTTAAAATCGAATCCTGGATGAATCATGTAAAGTTGTTTTTTCTGACGAATTGTATGTACTATGGGGAAAAACTCTAGGATGCAGTTTCATCTACAAAAACTTGCCAACTTACAAGCTGGGGCAGAGCAAGAGTTGTGACGGCACTTGAAAGATTTTCCCTAGTAAAATAGACAACCAGACAGGAATGTAAAATTGGTGAGTTTATGCAATCCTGATGTGAGAATTGTTATGGTTGGGATGCAAAGAAAAAAACAAAGGCGGAGGGTAAAATATTTGAGGTATGTAAGACCAACTTGTGTTTCTCTTCGTGTGTGGTTTGGCGTATTACAAGTTATCCATATAGTAGGTAAATGGGAAGTGATGCAACTGACATTAAGTGACCCACTTACCAATTGTTGTAATAATGCTGACAGAATAAAGTAAGGCTCCGCTAAAAGTCCAACGAAGGTCTGTTTCCCGGGGGCTGCCATTGTAGCCTTGTTGTTCAGCTGCGGCTACCACAATTTCCTCAAATCTATGGAGTTCCAGTTCCACGGCGGATATCCACTTTTCCTCGTACAGGACGTTGAATTTTTCTGCAATTTTAATAGAATGACAGCACATGGTTTATAAATAACAGAAATGGATTTACATGCATGCGTTTGACGGGAAAAGGGTATATTTTGGTGTCAAAGTTTTTAAAATGAAGAGGATTTGAATTTTGCAACCAAAATTATGTCATTTTAGCGGTATTTATGTACTTCAAACCGGACTTAAGATTTTCCGCTTAAAATTATCATAAATGAATGTTGACAAGAATTTAGTGCACAATCTTTAGATTCCAACTGTATTTTTAGCAAATCAAAGGAAAGATTTCTTTAAACGTTGTATTTTTTTCACACGATAAAACATTTGTCAAACGAAAATAATTTTTTCTTTCATGCATAAATACACCAGATACATAAATTCTGTAATAAATAAAGTCGAATTATACAGGAGCTCAAGGCACAAACTCAAAAAAAACTATCTAATTTTACGCGTAATTCGTATTCATGAAGTTATATGCTATATTTCGTTTCATTTCAGCTTTACATTGTTGTAAATAAAGTTGTAAAAGTATAATATCAAATTCCTTTGTAGAAAAGGTGACGTAATAAGGATTTATGGGGCATGACAACTTATTGCAATCATAATTTCTTTTGAGATGGCATAATTTTGAAACTGTTGAGTCCTTCATATTTTATTATCCCCCCAACATAGTAACAGAACAAATTCTGACACTCAATAAAATTGAACCAAAAGAACATGCAAACAGTTGACTATTAATAAATATTTATTTACATTCTAAAAAGACGTTTATTTCTGTAAGGGATAAAAAGAATTACTGCATTTTTTCTGTATTCTCATAGTAAAATATTATAATCAATGGGCTATGAAAGGAAGTGTGAAAAGTAATGGATTACAAGCAAACAACATTATCACTAGCAATAATGCTTGTGGACAAAATCCATTGCCAAATTGCCTTGCCCCATAAAAGTTGTATTTATGGAGAGATTTGTTTTCAATGGGAAATTTTATATGCCAATAAACATACATCTCTTCATCATCATCATGGTCATCATCTTGATCATCTACAGCTAAGCATTAACAGTCAACAGTGGAGCTTTTTCATGAATTGAGAAAATACTTGTAATTATGTTTATCTACTTTAATGTTTCGTCGTAATCATTACTGTAATCTGTAATAATTCTGTTCTTGGAATCTAAAACATTTTATCCTCACAATACACTTGTATTCTTTGTTGGGATAACCCCATTAGAAGTAGAAGGAAATATGCCTACCTTACAATAACTTTTACTTTGTAGCTCATTTGCAATGACGGAGCAGAGATAAGGAAATGTGTGTTAAGTTACTTGGAATCCTTTGGATGTAATAAAATGCAATTTCAAATTCCGCCATATTGAGGCAAGAAACCAGAAACAGCTTCTTTGCCAACATTTGGTGCAGTTAATTAAGCGAAAAATCAATGATTGCGCAGTTATGTATAACGCTTCATTAGAGCGGTTATTCTAGCATGGCTTAACGTCATTTTTAGTTGGAAAACTTTTAACATATCAATTTAGCGTTAAACGTTCTGAATCTTTATCTAGGTTTATTGTTGGTGATCATGTAAGTGTAAAGGTTTTAAGAACAATGCGATCCTAAAATTGGAGCTATCGATAAAGATTTTTTTCGTCTTTTGCCAGACTGGATTTCGCAAGTCACCCCTATACAGTTTCTGTATATAGCTGAATGCGTTCATTTTCCAGTCCAAAGAATGATCTCAATGCCTCCCATAGCTTTGTGAAAAAATCCAGGTATTTGCACATCTGGAGTATAATATTTTTCGGCTTACGACTGACGATGGAAGGTGATGGTGAAAAAAGTTGTTTGGAATACTTATTGGTGAAAAGCATCCATAGTCTTCAGTATTACGTGGAAATATACTATTTTATATAAACAAAGAATTAAAAGAAATGGGCTGCCTAACATTTGCCACATCTTGTATACACCCTCTTATTCTTAATGAAAGGACAGAGAAAGTTTCCCTCACTCTTCATTTTTTTCTCTGTATTTTTTTCTAGAGAGCGTAAAGGCAGAAAAGAAGTTGTCAAATGAAGAGGAATAAGATGCTCCAAGTAAAATTGCTTTTTGGTTGAGGGAGCGTGAGCAAAGAAGGAATTGTGGAAACTATAGAGTCTTGAATTTCCCTGGGAGGATAATCATTAACAGTATCAGCACACATTTACTTCTACATGATGAAGTAGGTGAAAGCCGAAACTTTTGTCATAATCCCGTCACCGCCTCAAGCACAAAGGTTTATTTTTCTATATTATATTTCCACTCTATTATCCTCCAGTTGATGAGTGGATATTCGCTCTTGGAACTCCATCCAAAAGCTATTTTGAACGAATTCAAGTTGGATAATATTTATCAATCATGGAAACAATATTGGATTTCACCGCTTTTCATTTTATGACATCTGCGGGGCGCCTGAAACTTTATTGCGACAAACTAAACGCAACTACTACTCAAATTCCTCAAAATTGTAATTTGCAAACTTAACTAATCCGAAAGAAAAGAAGAAGAAAATCGAAAATTCTACTTTTTGAATAGGCTCAAAAATTCAAATCCCACTCTAGTTTTACTTCCACTCTACAAGTTTCATTAACAAATACAATTGAGCGTGAAACAGTTCACAAAAAAAACTTTTCGCCGAAACACAATCTTCCCACGGAAGGTAATCAAGCACAGGAAAGGATTTATGGACAAAGTTTTCTGCTTTTTTTTACATTTTTTTAAAAGAAACTCCTCCGCTGGCAAAAATACAAAAAAAGTAATATGTTTGAAATGGAATATACGTGTAATATACACAAGTAATATATTATCTTGCATATTTCTTGTACTGTTATTTGAAGACATATTTATTCAAACATTTCCAAGTAATTCATTTCTTGCCGACAACACAAGACATTCACACACCGTCACACTTTTTGTCTTTTTGCAGAGGAAAATTTAAAATAAAGGATGCGATAAAAAGATCCTCTTACAAAAGCCATTAGAGCATCCCTCGGGTTAATTTATGGTAATAAGGAAAGTAGTCAGAGTGACGAGGAAAATAAGGAAGCTTCCACCGAGATATGTTTATTCTCTGTCAGAAATACGAAGATTGATTTCGTTTAATGCTCTTTAAACAAAAAGGGCAGAAAAAGGGTCGTTTAGCGACTTGAAAGCAAGGAAAAAATGATTATGTCTCATGTGTCGTCTCGCCTGAAGTCAAGCTAATCCTTGATCTACTACAATCCTTTCTTGTTTTACGTAGGATATTTCACCAACATGGCTAACGTGACGTGACATTTCCAGTATAGAACCGTAAGTAGTTTCCTCTTCCCCGAAGACAAAGAGCTGGAGTAAAGCTGGTGCGTACTTTCACAGGAAATATATTATATTGTTTCATAGACCAACATTGAAATAGCTTTCCAAAACTTGCACTTTGCCCATTTACGTCCGTCTCGAAGAGCACTAGCTCGACCCTGGAGTTACAAGAAATAACCATGCCGTGAACCGCTATTTCAATTATGTGTAATTTTATCTTCTGTGTGAATTGCATTCCACTCGTCCCTATTCTCACAAAAGGTATATGGTGCATTGTCCCTCTTATTCTGTCATGTTGCATCCATCTAGTAATGCTATTATTAGTCTTTTACTTTCTCCATCATCATTACAGCAGTGGAAAAAGTGTCGCACTGGTTGCGTGCCGCCAATCTCACGGGAGTAACAGCGTTACACACCATTTCCCTCCCGACACGACCTTCCGATGCCATTTCCGTGCTTTCTTTATGATTCAAACACATTTGCAGCATCCTTTTTCCACAATTGTTTCGCTTTATAATGCCCACATTTGACATGGGTTACTTAGCAGTTGTGCTGGCTAGAATGGACATTTGAACTGCGACATTTTTCCCAAGGATGATTATGGGAAATGAGCTGTAGCACTAAAATATATGGATTCGTTATGTTATAAAGCTACACAACAGTAAAAGAGACTGATGAGTCTAACAGACTCGTAAAAGTCAGTCGCCTGACGGGACAAATCAAGCTCTTTTGTTTTATTATTAAATAAGTCAGCTTGAAAGCATCGAGTCCGCATGTTGCTAATTAAACAATAGTATCATTTTAATATCAAAAGCATTTTAAACTTTTAAACAACACTTTGTAGTCAATACACTCAGGACGTAAAGTTAAATGCTATTAGGAATCGAAAGAGAACAGCGCAGCGTCTGTTCTGTGTTTTTACATATTTTTAGAAAGGAAAATTAGCAAAGTTATGGGGATCCATAATGAGACCATTTACGTATACGCCATGCCAATTAATTTGAGTGGAAAAATAATCTATCAAAATACATACCAGGAAAAATAATTAGCAAGGTGAGAGCTACATCAAAGGACAAATCCAAAAAAGGTTGATGAGACACAACCTTTTAAATTTATGGTATTATAGTAATTATTACAGTAATCATTACTATGCAATGTTATTCAATTTACTTCAAAGAGCTTTATTACCCCTGAAAGCATTCGTTAGAAATGAATTTCCACCGATAAGGTAAACAGCATGAACGACAAGAGAAATCAAATTAAACAGGACCGAGTTCCGCTTTGTTTCGATAACATAATTATTCCACATTAAAATCACAGCCCCGTCTGTTCTGATATTTTTGTGACGTCGACTTATTACTTAATATAACTAAATATCGGTATATGGAAGGGAAATGGACACCCACGTGTGGGTGGTCACGTACCTTTACTTTAAAGATGACTGCCGGCAGAAAAATGTTGAAATGTTATGTTAATAATATTTTATAGTTCCATTATTCAAGTTTTGTATACAATTATTCAAATATAGTTATACACATGCCAACTATTAAAATTTTAGTTTGTGCTGGATTTTGCATACATTTGTTTTTCTAAAGGTGATACGCCTAGAGATTAATTCAAGCATAAATTGAATTATAAGCTTCCCTGATGAAGGTGAATACAACGACACGCCCAATTTCTCTTCTGATTTCTACTCGAGCTACATCTACAAGAGTTCTCTAGTTAGACAGAAATAGACTTTCATTAAATAGATTCATTACTAAAAGATCTTCTTACATACGAACGAAAACCTAATTAGGATGCTAATTGTGTGGACTCTGAAAATTACAAGAAACTAATTCACCTCGCTCCATTTTCCATCTTTCTGTCCTCCTTCAATATAATTCGATTTCTACCAATATAAAATGTGCGCACATGAAAACATTTTTTCATTCATGATTTTTTTTCATTTATGAGACGTGCTAATAATGATCATGGGATTCGACACGTAATAGCTTCCAGCATGCTATGTTTCTAATTGTAAGGAAATAGCAGCAGGAAATCTTGCGACTTGAAAGATTTACATGAAATACGACTACTGTAAAACTAGAAAATTATTTTTGGAAACAGGGTCTTACCCAATTTTTCAATTACGAGATTAGCACGATGTAAACTAAAAGAGTAATAAAAATGAATTCTTTCTTTGCTTCAAAGGAAAACACCATCAAGATAGAATACCAAGCTGTTGAATGGAACAGCAAAACAAATGCACCCTAGACTTACAGGAATCAACAGGAATAAACGTATACTATAGTGAATCCATGTAGTATTCACTTTAAAATACTATAAAGTGTTATACAATGGTGAAAGTAGATCATCCAATAAATAGCAAGTCAATCCCACAATAAACTTACTAAAGTAGGCCAATATTTCAAAAGTTCTACTTGAGTTTATGACCTTTTTTATAGAATTCTCGTCCTCCACCAGCGACAAGGAAATTGAGCAGCGTCTTGTTTCCTTTTACTGTGCATTTTCTTGCAACAAAAGACACGACCGTTGAGTGCAAGAGCTCTCATTGCTTTTGTCACAAAAGTGTCTGCAAATAACTACGTGCTCCAATCCAACTGCAATGATAGTATCATTGAACTAGGAGAAAAGTTTTGGAAAAGTGATGAAGATGATGACAATGATGTATTCACTAAATATTATCAAAAAAGGAAGCAGTGCAGGAAGAGAAGAGAGTCACAGGGAGGAAACCATTGACTGCTATTGGACCGAATTGATTGATGCATGGCAAGCAAGAGAGGAAAGAGGGACATGGAAAGAAATGAGAGAGCAAGCAAACAACCAATTCTTACGAGAATAATAGGAATGCATTAAGACTGGGAAAAAGGGAGGGTCTCCAATATATTTTATGCTTTTTCCCTCGTCTTCTCCTTCTTCTTATTCATTCTCATCCACTCTATCCTCAAATCTGGAAAGACGGGAAAAAGGCACAAAGACGAAAATGAGAAAACGTGGATGATGATGAAGATGATAAGGTGAACTTCACATTATATGATATTATCTACTTGTATGAGAGTGTGTTTGTGGGAAAGGAAAAAAAAATATGCAAGAGAATATATCACATGTTCGTGATCGGATTTACTCCACCACCCTTTCTTTTCCTTCCCTCTTAAAAAACGAGCACTTTTCATTCGTAAAATTATTCCAGCCAACTATGCATAACATTATGGATAAAATGGGAAAAAGGGAAAGGATTGCTTTTTCATTCTATTGTCGACTTTTTCCTGTTTTTACATCCTCTTCGTTCCTGATCCATCTCAATGTTGAGTATGTACACGAAGTGTCAGAATCTGTTTCATGAGACATCCATAACAATCTCTGTTCGAGCTGCCAGCGGTTTTTCACAGTGAAGGGGCTGATAAACTATTTTGTACGAGTTGCTTTTACAGGGGGGTAAACTGCTTTGATATTTTGCAAGAATATTAAATACTTGTCAGGGAGTGTTGTATAGTAATTCCAAAACTGTCTACACCACATTCCACCCAATGCTAAAAATGTATGTGGCAGGATAAAGCAAAGACTTACCTAAGCCTTAACAATAATATTATTGCAAGTCTGAGAATATCCTGTTACGTGAATACCGTTACTCAAGGTGTGTGTGTGTGTGTTCTATTTAGCTAGCGAATAAGTTTAATTTGGTTCTACATCATATGAGCCATATTATTACAGGGTTTCGAGTGGGATATCCCCCATCCATCACTATACATAAGATTATAAAATTTCCATCTTAAACTCACACATCCTGCTAAGAAAACACCTTCAAATGGAAAATAATGCAGGTGCTCATGTATGTATAATCTTTTATTTCTCTGATGACCAAATGCATGTTTCACTTTGACAAATAAATCCTTTCCGTATGCCATTAGTGTTTCCCTTCCCTAGTAAAGCCCTTATATTGGAGAAATACACACTCTCACACGCTGCTAAATAGGGACAACTCTCGAACCAGATTTTCGATTTAGGGGAATGCTTCAGGTGTTCTAGAATGAGAAATCGGTAAGGAGAGTAGGAAACATCAGTTTGATTGTGAATTGGTGCCATAGCACTGCACACTACTGAGGAGGTAAGTGACGCGACGCATATTTCACAGTGAGTAATTTGGTTTGCCCTTCGGAACTTCCGAATTGGAAATTTAGGTAGAACATGATGCATTTCAGAGGATATTTTGTATTTCACCCAAGTTCCCTTGCCACTCTCTCAACTTAACTTGTCCGGGTTTAAAATACATTGGTCAAAAATCGCTTTCCCAAAAAGGCAAACCAAACACAGGGGAAAAAATGTGGTAAGGTGTGTTCTGCTTACAGCATATATCTCATAATGTATGGATTCTGTACAAAAAATATCTTTCCACAGAAATGTGATCTCCCTGGTGGAATGCGTAACCGATATAAGTACTCCAACTAAAATAAGCATGTATACAAAATACTTAGATGAAAATAGGGAGAAACCCCACAACCCCAAAAAATACATACATTTACACACATGGAGAAAACGAGAGAAAAAATAAAAACCTACTCAGCTCCCAGTACGTTTATATTTCTTTCTTTTTTCCATACTGAAAGTTGCTCACGGAGAATATGCTCTCACCTACACTTTCACCGTGATTAAATCCTCATCTAACAGAATGTGCCATGGATCTTCTCGACATTGATTTGTGTCCGAGATTAATGTTTTGGGCCATAAGAAAAACTCGTGGGAATTACCTCAAACAGTGCTCCACGTTGGCGACTCGCTTTTTCACCCTGTGTGATACATATGGCCGAGTTTTTTTCACAGAGACGACTTTGATCGTACTATATTCCTCCTACTTTCTACAACTGTTAAAACATTCTCTGGAAAAAGACGTACATGCCCAGACACAACTATACCAAGTTATTTACACGAGTGTGGTTCCTGTTATTCATACACATTACACAAATCTTGGCCGTGTCTTTTTTGCTGTGTTTGTACTACACATTTTTTCCCAACTTTGTACAAAAAAAATGCTTGAGCTGTAGTAGGTAATTTTATAAATATACTTATACACAATATATTATGTTTTATCTTGATAGAAACGTTGGAAACTAGAGAACAATAAGATAAAACATTATAGATGGTGAACGTTCGCAGCAATGAGAGGTGCGCTAGTGGTGAAACGCATAAAAAAAGTCATGTATTAACTTTATACGCTCCACGTATCTCTTATTACTAAAAGAGTAGAGGGCTGTGAGTACTGCGGTTTTTTGTAGCTTTCCCTACTTCAGGGAAGAGCAACAAGAATATTTTTTCTAGTGCTTCATGATGGCTTCCTGCAAATGGAGAAAATACTGAAAATGCATGTGGACAATCACAAATGGGCTGCTCACACAAAAACTGTCATTTCTTCTGTGGTTTGTCATTTCACTCAGGATTACACGGATGGCACATGGCTAGCGTTTATATGAATGATTTAGGACAATATTGCAAACGCCATTTGCAAGTTCCCTTTTAAAAAACACTTATTTCACCTTTTACGTGATAAATTCTCTGAAAAGTTGTGAGGTAGTACGTTAATCATAAAAGTGGGGAAAAATCTTTTAGTGGATTACTACTCAACTGAATTGAATGAGATTATTGAATTGAATTGAATTGCCAAATTTATTAACGTGACGAAGAACATAACATGAGTACATATTGTTTTCATGAACTGGTCACAGTTAAATGAGAAAAAA
>JAHZNA010005384.1:0-16351 GCA_027743935.1 Sinodicranocentrus sp. ZH6 | reverse complement strand
TAATATTACGAATCACAGTTTTTAAAAATGGTCTTTTGTTCATTTTAGTTGGTCTAATTTATCTCGCAAATTTTTTATACAACACTGCATATTTATATAGTTCAAGACGAAGTTGCTTATTTCGTAAACCCCATTTTTGGAAACAATAATACTAAATTAAACTCGTAAGTATTTCTATATTTCTATTCCCGTGATTTACATGTATTCACATAAGTTTTTAATGTTAAATCTGTACATGAATGTCATCTTTCCTATATAATTAATGATTTTCCAGAAGGAATTCTGAAGACAATAAAAACTATTCTGCGTAAACTACCATGCCTGAATATATTACATTATTTGATTAAGCTGTTATAAATTTTAGCCGTTCTCAGTCAAGCCGTTTGAATTTAAGTAAGATTACAATAAATGTGAGACAGCATTTCTAATGGTCATCATTACTTTGGCATACAAATGAATTCCGTCATTTCCGTCTGCTTTACTGCTGCAACAGTATAATGATGTGTTACCAGAATGGTTCGCCTCACGTTCCTCACAATCCCTTATTTTCTTTAAATATTTAAACTGCAGGATCGGTTTAAATGTATGCCATGCTTTTAAAGGTAACATTGATGTTTGTGCAATAGAAAAGGATCCAACATTAGCATATGATGTAACAAAAAATCCATTCGCTATAAAAGTTCCAGAATGCGTAAGGGGTGCGAATGCTCCCATGCATATCTTTTTGGAAATACCCATACATTTTGAGGTTCTAGCAAATCTTTCAAGCTGGTAATTATAAACAGCTTGGTCTCCTACTATAAACTGATTTGCTTTCTTAGTTTGCGCTCTTCCATTATTCAAGAAAAATATTAAATGATCCTCAGAAACAATTAGTTCCCTGCCATTATCAAAAGACAAAACTAAGTAGTCTACTTCTTTCAAAGAATCGGCGTGTAACATTGTACAGTAGCCAGTGGCTTTTATGGCAGTTGGCATTTTAATGTCAACTGTTTTCAACACATCCCCATCTTTCAAAGTTTCAATTGGTTTTGTAATATAATTACTAAATGGTGCATCACCACCACCACAAACATAAACTGGTGTACCCTTCGGAAAGCAATTGGATGATTGCGTTTGATTAGCCTGAATTGCTTCATTCATCATTCGAGTAGAAACAGCCTGCTGGGTCCTTTCTTCCACTTGAGATATTGTTCGACTTTGTAAATAATTTGAAGTCCCCTCTCGCAAGATTCGCAACTTAGGTCCACACTCTAACAGCAAAGAGTATGGAAAAGACTGACTATTCCCGATAAGGTTAGCTGGAGCCTCCTCTATGGTTGTATTCCATTCAGCAATGATTTCAGAAGAAAGATCTTCAAATTTTGTTATTGTCGGATGTGCGCTTCCTCCAATAATATTAATCCGCTCGTTTTGCACTCCAAGGTTTCGTAGTTCCTCCACCTTGTTTTCCACATTGAAACCACTATCCAAAATATTTGCAAAGAGTAGTTTAAACTTGGCTTCAATTCCTCGAAGATAATTCTCGTCCAAGTTTGATTTATTAACGAGATAGTTAACGTAAATGGCTCCACCAACTCCTTGTTCAATTACAAAGTGAGTGCCCCATCTATCGAAAAAGTTTTCACATACCATTTCATTATCCTCGGAGGAAGATTTGGGAAGATTTTCAAAGTGGTTGCGGAATGTTCCACACCCCAAGATAGATTTTGGTTCATCAATTCTTAAGAGTGCTAGTCTCTTCTCAAGTACAAAGCATACCATGGTTGTTTCCGAACTTCTTTGAGAATTAGACCTCCATCGGGCCAGGTCAAGTCCAAAATTTAATTGGTTAAACCAAGGAAGAGGAAAATTGCAATTGGCTGCATTGTCCCATGATGTGGAAGACCGGATCACTTCATCATAATTCAATGTGTAGATACTTGTGTTTGTATCAGGGATAACAGTTACTCCTCCTGGAATTTGAAATTCTTTTGATCCAATTTGCACCTTTTGGAAAGTGTTTCCACTGAGCAGATTTGTGGGTCTTAACTCTCCTCTTTTTGGACAAAACCCATATCCCAAATAAGCGCAAGCAAACTTTGTAGCTAATGGTTCAACTCCTGCTTCCGGCTTCACATGCAATTGTTCCAACTCCATCATAGCTTCTCCAATCTCCCCTGCATTTGGGTCGTACTCTAATGCATCTATTTCTGCTTCATACTGCTTTTCTTTACAATTTGGATTGGAATACCATCCAATGAAAAGTTTTCCGAGTAAATCTTCAAATCCATCTCGCGTGTCAAACCGCTGTCTAATTGCTTCCAGGAGGTTGTAATGAGAGAGATCTCCGTTGGGTAGAACGTAGTAATCAGAATTGTAGTCTTTGTTCAAATATTCGGACTCTGCCTTATTCTCGATGTAGACAATATGCAGATCTTCTAACTGAAAAATTTCGTAAACTGTAGATCTAATTATGTCTTCCATTTCTTCTACAGTTTTGGAAAATTCTTCCGGTTCCCTTCCCAGTCGGATAGCATGGGTAACAACAACTATAAGATTAGGATTTTCCAGATCAACCAAATTAGCTTTCTTTAATGTTTGTAATGAATTGCGGAAGCTGGTATGTGTGCCATCAATTCTTCCAGACATTGCAGCCATGAAAAACAGTACAATGTTGGGGTAAACGGGTGTCTTCACTTTTAGACTCACCCCTTTCAGCATTCTTTTTACGCAATTCTTGTCAATATCCCTGCAGATGGATGCCAAAGCTGGGTTTTCATTTCGGAAATTTTTGATAATCGCAAAATTCCTGGCATCTTCTCCTTCACTGTCAAATGAACCAGGAGTATCTACTAAAGACAAGTATCCAACAATAGCAGGGCTGACCGAAGTGACACAGAGCCTTTTGCGGATCACGGTGACAGTCTTGGTTTGTGATCTGAATTTGTTGGCTTGGCATAAATTTGGATCGTTGAACAGAGCGTTGATGGTTGTAGACTTTCCGGAGCCAGAGTCCCCCACCATGACGATCATGGTGGAGTCTATAGGTCGGCCATATTCCAGGGCCTTGTTTATGTAATTGCAAATCGACAAGAAGGATCCATTGTCTTTTCGATACATCTCGTATATGTCGTAACAATTTGAAGGGAGCTCGACTTCATCATAGATATGAACGCAATCGTCATCCATACCGAGTTCTTTTGTGTAATATATCCGAGTAATACTCCTTTTAAATTCTGGAATAAATCAGGTATAATATGGAATCGGTTAGTAAAGATTAGGATATAAAATATCAATATCAATAATATGAATTCACATAATCGACCCTGTAAAATATTACTGCAATATCTGTATGAATAGGACAGTATAAAATAGAATGAAATTTCATTCAATAATCATATCAATATAAGGTACAGAGCAATGGAAATCCTAATAAATTTTACCTTGTTAAACCATGAAATGGAAACTTAAAGACCAAAATGATTAATTTCGTCTTTCCCTTGAATGAATGTTCAGCAAGATATCTTCCAGGTCTGCATTTTTCGTGCAGTGCCTTCACTATATGCCAATATGCAACGATTTTAATTTGCTTATTTCTAATATTAATCGGCTTCCAATTCCAGATGGCTTTGAAAGAATTCGTCACTCGCACTCACACATATACACGCTTGTAATATTTTTGCCGTAGTTTTCCATGTACGATGTACGAAAATCTCTGATCATAAACAATATACTATGCTGATGCTGTTTTGCAGATCCGTTGAATGAAACGCGTAATCTTATTTCTTTCAGAAAGTAAAAACGCTTTTTGCCAAATATTTCAACTTCTCTCCAACCCTTTTCACTTGAGTATGGCCAAATATGTTGATGTTTGCATACATGTGTGATATGATAAACTATAGTAAACAATAGGCAAACTCAAAGGATAAGCATAACTCATTGTCAGAAAGAACTAACTAAATGTGTACATGTTAGCTGTATGTATGCATTCATTCATGTAACGAGATATTACAATTGCAATGTTTTGTACACCAGCTTATATTATAACTGGTCTCTCCAGAAAATATTAAGAAAGTGAACTGCAACTGCAACATTACTTCGTACTAGAGGCTGTGTTGTGTGCATGCATAAAACTTATGCATGCATGCATGTGATGCTGATCTTATCATCGTACTTCTCAAACAAGCTTAAAAAATATTTATGTTTGTATGTGAAGGTATATGACATCATCCCGAAAGCTCACATCTCCGATCCAGTTTCCTGAAATGATTACATAATATATAGTTATCTACACTTGTCATATTTCAAGACTTGTTTTTCTATATTTCGTTCTTCGAGTATTAGAAACGTTTTGGTCACATTTTATTTCATCAAAGCAACCACCTGTATTCGTTTGTGATGATGATAGTGATGACGAACTACCTTATCTAAGAATCCAGACATATCACAATATCAGTGTTGCACAAAGCTCCTCGCGAAAACCACTTTTTTGGCACATGAAAATGAATGCGTTTTTCACTGATGCTACTTCTCACGTAACATGTGTTGAGTAGAAGCATGCTGTAATTGATGATTTAAAGGGATCACATCATACATGACATGACATGAGAATGCCCATATTTAAATGCGAAAGTAAAATGGCTGTGGCTGCCTTCAGTTTGGTCGACTTTGTACAGTACGCCTAAATGTAAGTTACAGTTACACATTCAGGGTTACACCGATTTGTATAAGGTTTATTATTTGTGGGAAATTGTTCCTTAGTTGAATTTATGTTTTTATGCTCTAGTATGAGCTAGTGCTGGCTGTGCGGATAATTCGTATTATGCCTAAGCTTAATAAGTGAAGTGGTAAATTAAGAGTATTAGTTTATTGAACGGAGCTTGAAGAGAGATAAGATCTCTTGAAGAATGGAAGAGTATTTATGCAGGAGAGAAAATGGCGTATTCATTACAAACATATTCCAATGTCCATGACTTACAGAAATATTCTTATCAATAAATGATAATTCACTTGACGAGTTTCTTCTTCCCAAAGGGGGCATAATTCTTCTAGTACATTACACATGTAATAATATGTACATTTTCTTTTGAGAGCATTTAATAGCGTAGACCAGTGAGTTGTTAATATCTTTGGCGTAGACTATTAAAAGTCACTTCATAATTGATAACAGTAGAAAACTCCAGAATAACTGAATTTTACTATGTACAACTATTCATCTCTGGTTGTTAGAATCGAAGTTATATGCAATGTTTTTAGGCAATAAAATCGTTTATGCTAAGCTGGACTTTATTTACGTGTCCAGATAGATGCGCGTTGGCTTCATATCAATAAGTAGTTAGCAAACATTCTTTTTTGAAAATTTTCCATCGTTTTAATAAATATACACATTTCTCGTTAGTAAAAAATATCAGCTTTATGCACTTTTTGGCTCAGCCATTTCAATTGCAAAGCCAGTGACCAATTTAATGAACTCGTTAACTTGTCGAAAATTAACACGCTGGAAGTTGTCGTTGACTGTGTGCATGTAGGGATTCGTTACGTATTCTGAAGCCATTACAGCTGGGAATCCATTGTTTGTCCAGGAAGCGTGATCACTGCAGCCGTATCCACATGTGGTGTCTCGTCTGCCGAATTCGAGATATTCATCAGTCAGAATACGAAGGAACTGCATAAGCTGGGCGTTTCCGTTGTCAGTGAAGACACCAACAACATCGGTACCTTGCTGGTAGTAGCCAGCAACATCGATGTTGATCATACCAACTACGTTGACGTTAGTTCGCTTGTATTCCTGCGCGATAGCCTGTGACCCACGAAGACCGATTTCTTCAGCGGCATACCATTGAAATTCAACGGTCCTGTTCAGTACAAGCCCACTTGCAACAATGGCACGAAGAGTTTCCAATATCACAACTGAGCCGCTTGCATTATCATCAGCTCCTTTTAAGGATTAAATAATTAGATTTAATAGTTTGATAATTAATAGGATCTGATAAATGCTGAATAAATAAATAATATGCTCCTAATATGGGAATTTAAAATGTTCAGATGTATTTGTCAATGTTTTACCTGGAGCACTTAAAGATGATCCACCTCCATTTACGGAATCCAAATGAGCGCCGAGAATTACAACTTCACTTTTGAGTGTGGCGTCAGCCCCCTCGAGTCTTGCGACAATACTTCGTTGAAGGTACCCATGGTCAACTTCAACAACTTCAGCCTTTCCGGCATATCCTTGAATACTAGCTTCGACTTGACTGGTTAACCAACGCTGAGAGTCGCGACCTGTGGCAGAAGCGTAGTAACGGTTGTGGTAACTGCTGAATTCTCGAACGAATTCTTCCACTCGAGGACTATTCAAGTTGGTCAAGACACTTCTGACTGTTTCTTGAAATCTTATTATGGTTGGAATAGCTAAATGCATAAGGTGTGGAAATCATTAGCCAAGTAACTTAATCAACAAGTAGCTATTGTAAAACTAATTGCTATTTAGGGAGCTACCTTTTACGTTGACGTCTTGAGGATTAATTTCTGAGTAGTCAAAGTCAGTAATATCCATGAACGTCTGTCCTTTTTGAATCAATCCGAAAATTTCATTTTCGTCCATCCATGTTCCAGGCTTATCTGCACTAGTCTTGATAAGCCTTTTTCCTTGCTCTACGGATCTACTGGAGACAAGGATGACTCCAACAGAAGCCACAAGCAAAAGCTGCAAAACTTTCATTTTGGTGAGAGATTATAGGGAATCAGTATTTGAGCAGCTTCTATTCCTCAGGACGAAATAAAATTCAAATACTCTCGAGTCGCCTTATATAGCGATGTATGAGGAGTCTGAAGAGTAAAATCTGCCATCTGCCTTATCTTGTTCATTGTCAATTTCATCATGTTATAATATGATACGAAACTCTTGATTCCAGGTAGACCATTTTCATTGTTATAAATAAACGCCTTGCACGTGAGCACGTGTGCGGAACATGCTAAAACTCATACATGAGGTTATTAGTTCTGAAACATTAGTTATGTAGCTTCGTCCTTGATTGGAATAATTTCAGACTGACGGAAACCCATAAGTTTATTCCATATTATCTTTGCTTATCATCATTGTCATCATTCATGAAAATATTTAGATAGTCTTTTTGAACCTTAATTTAATTACACATGCATAATATACTGGTTCTGGTAATCAATCCGCGAATCGATTGATTTCATACATTCTGGACAATTATTTTGGGGATTTACGCCATAAAGACACATTCAACTTAAGTAAACCTTGGTCGAGACTCGGGACATTAGTGGAAAGTTGAAATGATTGCATGATCATTATCTCATTTTATCAGGGAACTCTTCATTGCTGTACAGAAGTTATTAATTAAATCAAACACTTGTCTCAGCAAAACAATGATACAATGTCAGATTTTTTATCTGATATGATTTGGTATTTTTGCAAGGTTTGCAACCTTTAAAAGGTTAATATTTTTTACACGGGCAAAATATTTTTATGCATGACGTGCGTCAATCCAATTCTATTTTTTGACTACGACAATACATGAACAAAATACTGTTCGGAAGTTCGGACTTATGCAATTCCTTTGCTGCACATTTATAAAACTCCAAGTAAAGTTATATAACTTGCTTATTACCGCTACCTAAGAATCCTTTCTAAAGGATACCAACATATTTAACGTCAGCTGAAAGCAGTTATTAATACTACAGAGTACGATGGAATGTTCGAAGGTGTATAATGACCCAGCTGTACATTGAATCCTTCGACATGAGCGCTGAATTATTCCTAAAGCCTTCTTCCCACGGCTACCAATATGACGTATAGTTCTTTGGTTTGCCTTCTTCCATTTCGCTATCATCAGCAAACTTGTTTTACTCACAGTTCCAGCCATCGCTAAGGGCGTCAGAGCCTCAAATCCGCACCTTGCTCCGCATAATGGGAACATCAAATTTGATTGTGGATCCACATGCCACAAACGAATTGTCCCGAAAAGGAGAACTGAGACAATGAAAAATAGGAATGATGGAAACCCCATGAGAAAGAGACGGAAACTGTAGTTTAAGTTTGCAACAATCAACTCCAACTTGCGGAATTCGAGTAGCCGGTCAAAAGGTTCCTTCAACTGAGAAATGGTGTCAATCCTAAAAATTAATGGCATGATAAAAAGTAGAATACGTTGAGGCTTCATGATAGTATGATTTTTCAATACAAACCCCATTTTTCGAAGCTCTGAAGCGACCCAAGCTAGTCCGATGAGAATTAAGCTCCAATTGAATGACGACATGTAGAGAAACATTGAGATTGTGTAAAATTCGAATAGGAGGAATGGTGATTTTTCAACTATTCCCACGATGTTTTCCCCGATCGTCCGACATTCAAAAAATGACGAACTCAGAAAATGTGGTGCACATGGGGATTGATAAGTGATCAAAGCGTGTACACCCGGATTTGTGGAAAGGAGGATTAAGCCAATGTAAATGTGCCACGAAAGGATCTTTCTCTCTCGAATTTCTTCGATGCTTTTTATTCGCTTGCTTTTCTTCTCGACTTCTAAAATAATAAAAACATGATTGATTAAGCACTTTAATTTTATAATTGAAATGGATTTTAAAATTTTGAACGTTACCGGAAGTAGTTGCATGAATGTGATCTAGCACTCGGTTCCCAAACATCATGATTTCTTTTTTCATAGCAGGAAATTGCGTGAATCCAATGGTTGTTATTATGTAAGCGTTTAGCCAGCTAAGTGTTAACACTTTCTGTTGCAGAGGAAATTCTCCTCGCTGCCATGCCTGGACGAGGCGAAATATCCCGTACGCCGTTATCAGGTACATGACGGTTTTGTTAATATAAAAGATCATTAGCCCGAATTTGGACGTTGGAATAAGCTGCAGCCGTTTTTCGTCCCAGCCGTATGGCACAAACTTGAAAAAACAGCCAATCCTTAGCATCCTATGAAATCCAGTTACTGCGGCGTCAGAAAGCATTCTTGAAATTAGATTGTGAAATCGAATAGGAAGAGAATCTATGCGCTCCTTTTGTGCCAAATAGACAGATAGGAAGGAAGGCTGAAAACCAATTGTGATTTAAATGTTTCCCTTGTGGTGACTGTATATATAGTACTTCCGTTTCAGGAAGTAGTGAAATGTGTCTTGTGAATCTTGTGATTGTCATTTATCATATTTAACAAGGAAGTCGGGGAGAAAACATGCCCAAATGATTATATGTATTGAGTTTTGATTCAATAAGTGAGCAGTCGTCACTCGTCACTTTGACGTTTGTTTATGTTACGAATTTTTGAACGATGGTTTTAGCTAGTTAGAACAGAACGCTTTTGTTTAGTTAGAGTTCGGGTTCCGGGCTCTTGGAATAAAAACATAATGTATTTATGAGTTAGAATTTGTTGCCCACAAACAAGCCGAAAAACAATCTTAGGTATCAACTCAATAAGACTCAATAAGCCCAAATACAATTTCATGAAATTGATTGAATTGGTTGAATTTCATTCAAATGATCTAGCTTCCAGTGCAGTGTACTGTCACATTTAATAATTACGTACGTTATTAAACCTTTCAAACCACTCGAACTAATTGCAAGTGTTCCATGAGCTGAGCTAATATTAATCAAATATAATAATTATGATGTTCTTTGCGTTGTAGTTGTAATTTGTAATAACGATCTGCTTTCGACTTACCTACTAAATATGGAAAACAAGCTTTTGAAAACAAACCTTTTGTTGACTTGTTGTTGAATTTTGCGTACAACAAGCAGTTGTCAACTTGTCACACAACGACAACGACAGCTCCAATGTGATTATTGTAAGGAACGAATCATTAAATTTTTCGGACAAATATTGTTTTCGTTTTATCCTCGCAATTTTCTCTTGTCACATAAGCAATGCACACTTACTTGTTTTCGGCAGCCTTCAACCATTGTCATATTGGTATTCAATCGGCAAAAGGTGGTCGGTTTTTGTGATAAGTAGCGAAATGTGAAACGACTGACGAAATGGAATAGAGGTTAATGTATTATCAGCACATTTTTTTAATGAGCACACAACCCAACATCTTTTAAGTGAAATCTTCGCTTATGATTGCAGCTCGTACATTGTAATTTTCTTCCAATCACCTTTCAAATATTTCATATCAAGATTTTCCTCAGTATGGATTTTTTTGGGGGGCGGGGGGTTAATTTATGTGTATATAGTCAGTAGTTGTCTGGGGCACATATTTCTAACATTTCAGATTAAAAAATGCACCATCTTTTGCTATAGCTTTGGATGCTAGTTTATGACTTTCAGTAACTTGGAGCGCAGCGAACAAACTCTGAATTTTGTAGTACATTGAAAATCGCACTAACGAAACTAAACCGACTAATAGTGCAACTGGCATCGCTGTTAATCGGATGGTATCATGGACCCTGACGCAATAGCTCAAATTCGTTACGTTCTCAGGCGATATGGTGACCTTGAATATTATGCTCCAAGAATAGAAAGAAGAGGTGGTAGTGGTGGGTGTAGTCATCCACCTAGATCTGCGGTAGAAAATAGCTCACAATCCAGTGAATTTAGTTTCTCAAGGGACCAACAGCCCAGGAGAGCTGGTCCACTTGGCAAATTTATTCCTTTCATTAGCGGACGGATTATTCTAGGACCTGAAAAATGGCTCTTTGCAATAAGTTTCTCATATATGATTGCCGTTGTAGTACTTGTTGGAATAGAGTACGTTGTAATGTAAATACAAATTTCTCTAGCAATTCTATGCATAAATTTGTGAAGTGTCATTTTCTACTAATTTCTAATTTTCAGGCGAGAATTAATAATATCACATTGTGGGGGAATACTCGTTTTTATACTTGGCGTCATATTAGCTACTTCAAGCTTATCATTTTTCTTTATGACTGGGATATCGGATCCTGGGGTTGTGCCAAAGAGTATTTTATGCACACAATCACAATAGCCTTTTTTCTTATTTAAAGGGATAATTATTTAGCTTATTAACTCATCCAGCTTCTTTTATCTCCAGATTATTCCTTAGAAGAACTTTTGGCAGAAACAGAACAATACAGAATACGACATCCTGGTGAAAGATTTTACAAATTTTGTAGCAAGTGTAGGGCATTTCGACCACCACGCACGTTTCATTGTAGTCGATGCGAAGTATGCATTAGTAAGTGTTTAATTTAACACCACAATGTAATTACAGAGATTTTTGCTTTTACTTACTAAAACTTATGATTCTTACAGGGCAGCAAGATCTTCATCTTATCACAACTGGAAACTGCATTGGAGAACGAAATCGGCGATCCTTTTTCTTCACAATTTTTTTTCAAACTTTGCTCGGCATTTATCTTCTTTTCACGAATATTTTCGTTTCAGTGAAATGTAAGCATTTACTATCCAACTTTTACTACTGCAGTTTCTTGAATTTTTAATCATATTAAATTTCAAGTAAAATGTACATATTTCAGTGCGAGATCAAATCGAACGGTCACAACAACCAACCGAGACAGCCGTGTTATTAGTAATTGGAGGTTGTTCTGGAATTTTGATTCTGTTTATGCCACAAACAGGAGTGCTCATGCTAATTTACAGAATATATCTTATCAGTGTCGGTCGAACGGCTAGGGAGGAGTACCGGAAGTTTCGTTATTACGATACTAACGATTGTGTGATTGAGTATCATCCTCCTTGCGTCAATATTATGAACTTTTTCTTCAGAAGATCGTCACCCAGCGTGTTTAGTTAGTACAAGTAAACTATAATCTATAGGTGGTAGAAAAAGAACGATTCTTAAAAACTAAAATTATCAAATTCATGGTTAATAAATCAGGAAAAAAGCCGAATAGAGTTGATCCGGAAGGATACATCCGAGAACTTCCGACACAGTGGAATCTAAATCAAATTCTAACAGGGTCTGGGTTATGCCAGCATCATGATTTGAATATAGTATGCTCATAAACAAACACAAAAAACAAATCTACTTTGGCACCCAGCAAAATTTAAATTTACTATTTAACAAAACACTACGATTTCTATTTACAACAGATTGAAAATGACTTAATCGGGAATGTAGTTCCGAATAATGAGGTACACTCACGGTTGACTGATTTCTTCATACAACTATCTGTTTCTGTATTTAATTTATAAAAATTGTATATGTTTCGGCATATAGAATGACGATGCCATACGGCTTAGAGCACTTGCCGAGTTTGCGAGAGGAAGATCCACCCCAAGTGTGCCACTTTTTGATCAAGGTATAAGAATTGACTTGCATGATGATACATTTTGAGTTATCTCGATACATTCAATTCATTCAATAATCAACTTCACAACAGAAATGAATCAACACACGAAGCGAATCCGAATGCCGAGAAAATCCAGACCTTCGTCAATTCTTCAGCAACAAATCACAGCTTTTCAAGAAGCTCGGCTTATGCCAAAGACGACCTATTCATACCATAAACGACAAAAACTTCCCGTTACTTTGAGCGAAGGATGTATTCCACGAACAACAGATGGGTGTCAAGAAATGATTCAATTGGCTAGAGCTTCCCAGCTGCGGAGAATTATTCAGATGATTCTTCTTCGAGATAGAAATGGGCTTGTGGAAATGTCAAGACGAGTGAATATTGCAGCTTTAGTAGGCATGAATCGTTTCGACCCAGATAATCTTCAACTTTTAGAGTTGAACAATGGCCTACCTATGATAGCACCAAGGGTTCGAGAACAAGACCAAGGAGCGAACAATCAACGTCTTGGTGCTGGCGTTCTTGCAATTCCTCAAATGGTTGCTGCGGGATTATTGCCTACAGCAAGAGATTTGGCAAATTCAGTTGAAACGATGGTCGGTCGGGGAAGAATACGTAGACTCCCACCAGTAGGGAGACAGCGTTATGTGCCAATTACAGTTGTTGACCCCTCACCTGGACGGCGCTTAAATGATATCGATATACGGAACTTTATTGCTCAGAATCCTCAGAATCCATATATGTCTCCAAACCGCGTTTCAAGAGGTAGAAATATTAATAGCAGGGTTCAGCCACCTGCACAAGTTCTCCCGCCCCAACCGGAAATGACTGCTGGAGTTGCTAACGCTGATAACGAGGATTTAATTGCGAATCTAAATCCAACCAATCAGTTTGAACAGAGTTTGCGACAAGTCAGCAGAGAAGAGCTCTCAACCAGAATAGTTGCTGATGATTTAGAAAACAACAACTTGAATGACACTATGACTAGAGGGGCTTTGGGAAATGAGGGGATGGCGAATGAATTAAGTGGTGGAACCACCCCCGCAAATTCCGATAGCAGTGTACTATTACTTTCTTCTCGAGGCGGTACTAGTACAAGATCTCCCAATGCGAGTAATATGGTTCGACCATTTCCCAGCCGTCCGGGAAAAATGGTAGTAATTCCAATATTTTCGGATTCAGATTGAGATGTTTACTTAATTACTTAAGTACTTATATGCATATATATATGCACTTAAGTATTTTGAATGCGCAAGTAAAAATGAACTCGTAACATAAATTATAAAATGAGTATATGATCATTATTTCTCTAAGCAAATAGGTACTATTATTTGTGTAACTCATTATATTAGTTTGTACTCGTAAAAAGTATTTAGTAACTTCCTTTCCTGCTTAGTAGTAGTACTTCAGGGGTTCATATCAGATTCTGCAAATCAAGTAAATACCCATTTATTTTCTGGCTGATGACAAAAATGTGATAGACGAATTGAAATTATAAAATTAAACTTTTCCGGTTCGGGTTTCGTTTTCCGTAGAAAAGCTCCCATCTTTCTGTGCCAACTCACTCAGCATCTGTAATATTTATTTATTTATTGTTGTATTTTTGCAGACCAAATTATAAATAATATAATGGATCCATTATAACCTATGAAACCTAGCCTAAAGAATTAGTGAATATACCTCATTGTCCAACAAGTGCCAACTGCTGACACACCTACACCAAACTTAATTTAGATAAACCCCACAATGACCCGTTTTTACAGACACATTTAAGTTTAAATTTGTGCTGTTCGGATTATCCTTGCTTTCCATTCCAATTGAAGGCACAATTAAATTCTAACACCACATGTGATCATTATTTCAAAGTTGTGTTCAATAAAACCTTTTTCAACGTTCAACATTACCCAGTATAATTCGGCTGAAATAGATTTTTATTTTCTTTCTATTAAGCAGGTGTATGGCCTTTTATGAGTTTAGTAAGGATTTTAAAAACTATTAACGTTATCTCTTTAAAAAATCATCACACATTTTTGAACAAAGTATAAAGTATTCCTTCTCATCCCCATCCCCCTACCATACTACCATCGGAGATAAATTCCAAAACTCATACGCGCATTGTTGATATCATCGTAATTTTTACCACGTTATATTACAATGCTTTTAACACAACTTTGACTACTTTATCATTAATTTAAATATGAACCAAAACTGTCCTTGCACCTGCTTTAATGGTACGGCATCTGGGAGGTTTTGAAACGGCTTCTGTTTAAATAGAGGGGTTCTGGTGGGCTGTAATCACGGTAAGGCACGGTAGAATTTTTAAAAAAATCTTTGCAAACCTTAAATCTCATACACATTATACACATATATGTAAGCGCTATATATGATTGGCATTTACAGATCACGACGGGTAATTCTCTAAATAATTATAGCATCATAAGCAATCTATTGACTAAATAAATTTCCTAACTCTCAACCGCTGAATACTTTAATTTCTACTGTTCCCGCATTCGTAGTTGGATTTGGGGACATTGTGCCGGTAACATTTTCATATACAACTTCAAATTTTAATGAGTATTTAAAACAAATAATCTCTTCTATGGTCATTAAATGGTTTCTTTTTTAACATTTTCGTTCCAGCAAACAACACAGTAAGATATCCGCTTTATTTTACTTGCAATGCAAGTAAAATACAATAATGTTTTTAAAAAATAGAAGATTTAAAATACATAAGATTGGTTTTACTTTCATGAAGAGGGAAAATCATTGGAGCAGTTTGTGCAGTTGCAGGAGTATATGCATACACAAAACTATGTTTTAGATAACGTGCATCTTTTTATAAAATATTCTTAAAATTATATGAAGTTATTTCTTTTAAATCTGTTATACTTGAAAATTAAGCTGGATTAAAATCAATCATGTGCAATCGTGCCCTTTCAGGTAATACATTAATCACCCAAATCAAGTTCAATCTGAACAGTAATTTAAATCCCTATTTACAAGCATTTCCTTCAATAGACCAGGAGGTGATGGAATTGTCGATGTGAAACCGAAGAAAAGGAAGAACAAGGGAATGAAAGTTGACGCACCCACTTCGGATGAAGACTTTGGTTACTTGAAAAAGGGTGACTTTACATGCACTAATACGAATGAGAATTAGAACGATGAGGAAAGATGAGTATACCGCGATTTTCGGGAATTATATTAAAAACTACATTTTATTCAAGACAAAACATTAAGAAATTAAATATTTTTACACAATGAATGCAGTTTTACCATTTACAAACGAATTACTTTTGATTCGCATTGATCTTTATAATGCGTACACTCAAACTATTAAAGTTTCCAATAATTATACACAATATGACATATAAAGTGGTAGCATCGAGAAAAAGTTATAATAATAATAACATTCGGCCAGTTATAATAGTCAATAGTTGTCCTGTGTCCAATAAGTGTGAAATTGTATAAGAAAATCAATTACGAGAAAAGTATCAAAGATGAGGGAATATTACGGGAATTTTATAGATTACATTGTAAACTTCCCGGACCGGTTAAGTAAGAACTCATTTATAATTTGAGGTTAGAAAATTCTTTACATTATGGATACTACATTCGTAACTCGTATTAATTCCTGACTTGGCTTTTTCTTTTTAAGAAAATAAATAATAGATAGCCAATTCATTCCGACTTTATTCAACAATAATGAGAACTTCAATTTTCTGTTCAATTTTTTCTTCCTTCCCAATCAATAAACAATAAAGTTCTAAGGTCAAATGCTGATATCTGATTACCTTGATATGTTCAACTTACTTAATGTTACTATACCCACTACTCACTAATTGGACCCGTTGAGAAGGGATAGAATTGTTGGCTATTACATAGTATCAACACTATCAACGTAATAGTTAGCGTATCATCCCTTGAACAAGATGGGTTATCTGCTTCGTGTCATCTTGAAATAATTGCGTTCTCAACCAATTTCGAAATTATGCAAATTCTTTTGTTTTAATTGAGATAATTTGTGAATAAATTTGCATGTAAAGTAAGGTTCGCAAGCTGTGGCAGGTTACATTAGGATGCAGCATTATTTATTTTAATTGGTGGCTAACAAAGCTC
>JAHZNA010005383.1:0-16278 GCA_027743935.1 Sinodicranocentrus sp. ZH6 | reverse complement strand
AAGATGTTTCAAGAATGTGCATACCTATGCAAATACTCAAAGGTTTAAGGAGAAGTAGCATTTTATACTCAACTCTTTCTGCACGCATCAGAACGATTTTCTTCACTTAAGAGTAAAGATCCTTACAAATAAATCTTGTAAGAATAAGTGTTAGCTCGCAAAAAGGAAATACATTAATCTCACTTTAAAGATCAACCTAACATTTTAGCCTAATCCCATAAAATCAAACTTTAACCTAACAAATAAAATAAAATGTTCACGTACTAACCTAACCTAACAACACTAAACAAACAAACGAATTGTAACTTTGTGTAACAACTATCAAGTTCTCTTAGGTCCGTCATCATTTTTTGGGCACATTTTGAAAAATTCTAGTCCGCAAGAAATACTCGCGGACCATCCACAGAATATACTTTTCTATTTTTAGACATTTTTAGACAAATTTGTAGTCCGCAAATAATTTCTACCAAAATGTCCGCAGATAATATTTAAGTCAAAATAAAGGTGCACTGATTGCAGATCGCTGTGATAACTGCAGATGTGGGGGAAGGATGGAATAAAATGATGGGAAATTATCTGGTACAATCCATCCGCTCTGTGGAAACGAACCTGGTGTTATCCATCCACTTGGTGTAACATTGCTGCTGCTTACATTATGTACAAAACTCGATAAATTTTCTTCTGGTGACGGGTTTGTCGTTTGATTCTGCAAGTTATTGTCAGTAATCATCGCAACTGAAACCATTTGCAAATTTCCAGGCGTCGCAACAGGGCTTATTGCTGTAGGAGCAAGCTGAGCCGGTTGTTGAATGTTAACATGGACAATGGAAGGATCTGTTGGTGATGGAGGTCTCTGAACGGTAGGATTTATGGGAATTGACAAAGACGGTAAAGGATTTAAATGAATTGGAAGCGAAGGTGGATTAATTAGATCGGGAAGAACTGGCAGGAGACTAGGATGATTCTGCACAATATGGTTTAGTTGTCCTGGTCCTGTTGATGGAGGAGAAGAATGACTCTCTAAATTAGAAGGAGTTGACGTTGACGAGGGTAATGGTTTGAGCGTAGCTGCAGTAGAGTCAGTCTGTGGTTTGGCTATTGTTGTACTGGTGTCTGTTAGGTTCGCGTAACGACGACACTCTGAGGGAACATTCTGAGCAAAAATTATATGATTGCAGATGGAAAGCGCCTCGTCAAATATCGTTCCGGCTGGACAATTGAACTCAGCTTTGGAATAAATATTCTTTCCCAAAATTACAGTTGGGTGCTCAGCACATCGGTAAAATTTGCGACAGTCAGCCTCATCTCGAAAATAGCCTGGCATGGGGCACTGCGTTTCGGATCTTAAACGAACGACTGCCAGTTCCAGCCAAAATGTACGAGATAATTTATGCGAAATAACCTTTTCAGTTAAAATGATATCTTAAAATATTGAAACCTTACAAATTTTTGCATTTGAGTTGTTTACAACCATTACGAAGATGAACAGAGTGGTCAAAAATGCACCTGAAATTTGGAAAAAACGGACTCACAAAATTGAAATACACGAGTACGTATATGTAAATAAGTCAAAATACTGCGTAGACATTTTCTTACATGGGATGATGAATTCCATTGTATACCAAGCAAAGGGAAAACGAGTGTGCGTGTGTATCAGTTGTACTACCTACTTCGAACATTGCGACTACTTCATCGGTCTACTTTGAATGTTGGAATTTATACGGGTGTTTTATTCTCCAAAGGTACGGGTAATTTACATTCTTCGTCAGTTTCTTATAAAAATGATTAAAGATGAGACGAACGAGTTGATGAACTGGAAAGATGCATAATGCGGGTGCAAAATGTAAATGAGTGAATACAAACAAGGAAGAACTAATATAACTTTGTGGTTCAACGTTCAACATTCATGCGCGCATGTAAATAAATAAACTTCTAATGAGTACATAATGTATATTTTTTACCATTTTTTTCTCAATTTTACCGTACCTTTTGCAGACTACTTCACGAAGGCTTTAATTCCATATAGGAGGATTGCAAAAGTGCAAAATAATAAAACAGTGCATTGCAGGGGTTCTTCGCACAATGAACTTGTTCGGTAGTCAACTCTTCTACATAATAATGTAATGATACGTGGTACCAAAAAAAATGCAACTCGAATGGACTGAATGGAAAGTGGGTTGCTAACTGGTTGTTTTTAGGTATCCTTTGAACTTTCTGGTATTCAATCAGGTTGTTCTTCGCTGCGCATTCTTTTTATGTTGTAATGAATGATAATGACATGATTGGGGCTTATTTTGTTGTCGAGTGAAAGTTAATTCAGTTTTGGTCGGACTCGGATACATACTTATTTATGCCTTTATGCCATGCCATGCACTTTTATTTCGGTGGTCAATTAGGTATGGTTCATCTAATCAGCAAAGTGAAAATTAATTGTTTAATATCATAATCCTTCTAAAAGAATGGCGACATGAATGACAATCTGAGTCTCGCGTATAATTAATGCATGAATTAATGAATTGTAACCCCTCCGCCCTCACCAACTCGTATTTTAGTAATGTATTACATAAATGCTTCTAAATTTAAACCGACAGATGACAACTATCGAACGAGATAAACGAAGTACATGAAATTCAAAAATTGAGTGGTTAAATCTTCATCCTAAATATACTAGATGAATATCGAAATCCGAAGACAAATGTATGCAGTATGTTTGCATTATGCCCCACTGGCAACACATTATATGGAGTCCGACGAAGTCAAGTAAGAGTGAAATATGCATAACTTGACTCTGAATGAAATCGATTAGAATAGAACAATAAACAATCTATGTGTAGTGCTGAACAGTCAGAAAAGTCTAAAAGTGGAACGATTCGCATATGGTATCTTCTAATCAACGAAAAAATGTACAAGACAATTTATCTCCGAGATCCGACTCAAGAACTTTTATTAACCTTATTTCCAATGGACTTCAAATTACAACAATCTCGACCACTAAATAACTCACGATATTTGAGTACTCTGTCCTTAAATTAAACACCGCTTGGCAGGTTTAAATTTTAATATCGTTTTACGCTTGTCGTTTATTCATGCATAAATTAAACTCTACTAGCGGCGGTGTACTTTGCTATAACTATAAATCATATAAATACATTTAAATGTTTACAAATATATTGTCTAAAGAACATAGCTTCGATGAAGAATTGGCTGCAAGACTAAAATAATGAACATCTTGATAGAAGGATAAATAGATTTTAGTATTTATCACTAGCTAATAATTAATAATTGATGCATTTGTAATTTTACAGTCAGATAATATTTACACTGAATGGCTGCTGATAATAAAGCTAATTCTCGGGATCTCGGGATGGAATCCAGAGACATGTTTGCCACACATAAATATGTACTATAAATTTCTTACCACCATAATTTCGCCACATAACATATTTCTAGACTACTATTTGATCACATCTTCGTCTACATTCACTCATTATATAAGCAAAGCTCCGCATGCATTGCGGTGAGTGCTCTGTTTGTCTCATTCATACGTGATATGTTAAAATTCTTGCAAATGATTGACGAAAATTCCTGATAATGGGATTTTCTGTCCTACATTTTCGTAAACACTGCTTACAAAATAAAAATACGCTTTGTACAGATTCAAAGTTTTCCAAAATAAATACAACTTTAACCTAGCTAACATACAAACGAATAAGAGTAGTGAGCAATTACGCACGCATGCACGCTACAACTACAATAGTAAAGCTTTATGTTATAAATAACAAATTTTATTGTACTTTCTGAAATCATTCCTAAATGGAAGTGAATGGAAGTTGCAAATTAAAATAAACCGGTGCATTTATAGCTCATAGCTTAAAATAGACTGTATAATTCTATCTACAGTAAGTCCTGAACTAGATCTAGAACAATGAACAACGTTTCTTAAGTGTTCACATTCAAACCGATCGCTCATACACAACCTTTTAAGTTTTAAGTTTAAGTAAGCACTTAATTAATAAAAATACTCAAATACCTTCAAAATACTAACAATTAGAATATGTTACTAACTACGTTTAAAGCAATGGAATACAAGGAGAAAGCTCGAAAATATTTGTGCAAGGGTAGTGATGATTCTGTGTTGTATTAAAACTATGTGCGTATAACATAAGCAGTACATTCTTGTCCACAACTAGATCAATACAATCGGTTCTAAAATAAATTCTCAATATGATTACTGTTTTTAATAAATCGTCCTCATTCCTGAATTAATATTAAAATACTATTTTAGCGTGAACATGATCTAAAATTCAAATTACAAGTTCACGCAATAAATATACAACACTGCCAACCGTCAAGATATTTTAAATTAATCGCATAACTGATTGGCTGGAAAAGTACCTGTTCACGCTATGTCCGTATAATGTAGCGGCTACATTACACACCGCTAATTGCTATAATACTTCGCCATGCAATTTTAAAAGCTATGTTACATAGTTTGTTCAGTTTTGTTTACATTGAGAAATGCATATAAAGCTTTTTTAAAATGTGTGCGTGCTAGTTTTCTTCTCAAGAAGAAGTTACCTTTACAAATAATAATGAAAGACGATTTTCCTGTTCTAAAATGAATATGTTTCAGTTTTAAAAATGGAATTTCATAATGGAATGCTACGGTTGCGGTTGTTGTTCCAACAAATAACGTACATAGTATCACATTTCAGTTTCTAAAGGCATGCTTTTGCTTCGGCTACTCAGAGCCTTGAATTCGTCAATGTGGCTCCTTTCATGATTATGATGATGACCTCCACTATTCGTCGTAGGAATAAATTGACTTCTAGCACTTCTGATTGGTGGCAAAGTGTCATCCACATTTGTTTCTAAATAAGTACTGACTGGCCTAACATTTGTTTCATCTAACTCGTAGTCTACTTCTAGATCATCTAAGCTAGTTTCAATGACTCGAGCTTTCCTCGAGCCTTTTTTATTTCTTTCGTCTGAAGCATCCAATTTTGGTGATGAGGTATCAAATTGTGAACTGAAGTCCCCCCCTCCACGACTTGTAGTGGATGGACTGGAATCTTTGATGCTGGCTGTGGTTGAGGGAGACGCATCGGTGACCCCAGCCGCGGCAGCAGTGGAAGGATGGGATTGTTCATAACTGCCTATAATGTTCGGTTGATAGGTGTCGCCTTGAGGATGTGCATTGTTGTATTGATCATACTGATCCAGTCTGACCAATTCTAATTGGTTATAACTTTGCGAAGATATTGGGTATTGGTGACGTTGTGGATTTATATTGTGCAATGGTAAGCCGATTTCGTGTAAGGAAGCAGGAGGAATATTCATATTATTCGGTTCTGAAGAATCAAAGTCAGCCAAGTGGTCAATTGATGATGAATGTTGAGCCAAAGGCATTGTAGTAGCCATTGAAATAGACCTTGGCAAATTGTGCTCATTCATTATTGGTGAGGGAAGGTTGGTGTTTTTGTATTTTACCGCACTTCCATTACTCTGAAGACGGGAAGATGAATCCCAATATTCTGAGGGGTGCACTGAAGACATGCTCGGGGTCTCGCGGAAGTTTTGGTTTTCGAATGTGAGATCAAACGAGGGTTTTGTGAGAACGTCAGCTCGAACCTGCTGGGAGTGAACCATTGCCGTAGATTTATGTCCCGGTGGAGCTTGAGGTGGAACCACTGGAAGTCCATGAATACCGTTATCATTTGCGCGGGGACGTGGTCTTCCCATCGGATGGCGGCTGAAGTCTTCAAATTCCGAGTTAGCAGTGGTTGACATACCAGCGTTTTGCGTTTGAGACTGAGTTTCGTAAAAATCATAGGAAGTAGTGTCCAATGATGTGAAAGCGGACGGCGCCTTCTCTATCGAGTCGAAACTACCGTTCATTTTGTTATAATTGTTAAGATTATTCCCTTGTGAAGCATTGATGTTCTTTTGCTGAAATAAACGTTACATAATTAGTACGGAGTTTCGAATTAATTACCAGTGTATTTCAATACGAATTCTACTTTTCTTATTGAATTTATCATACCGAGCTAACAATTTCTGCCATTCGTCTCCTGTAGCCAGCCTCTGATAGAGCAGACATTGAGGTAAAGGATCGACTAGAACGAATAGAAGCTCTGATGGAGTTTCTTCTCTCCAATCGCTCTACTTTTCGCTGCTTAGATTTCGAGTACCAAAATACTAAAATGAACACAATGAGAATGAGGGCTAAAAGGGAGACAACTAAGGCTCCAATTGTTACTGAATCAGATGTCCATGCCAGAGGATTTATGTGCACTTTGGGATCTGTTTAATAAAAATTCCATTATGCATCACTAGAATACACATATTCCTAAAATTTTAGTTGTTTTGCATTTAAGTCCACTTTACCAGTTTCGCAGATGAATGGAAGACGATGTGAACAGTCAGAAGTTGTAACTGAGCCAGCTACAAACACAGTGCACTCTCCAAATCTGTCCACATCTTGAACCCAAACCCGATCATAATAGTCATATTCTTCTTGCCAATTTCGTAGAAAATGTATCACGGAGTAGAAATTCGTTTCTACGTATGGCATTGAAGAATTCTCATTCCTACAAAAACTCTTCGCTTCGGAGAAGTTCATGTAGCCACCTATATAAATGAAGCAAGTGTCTGCAACAAGGGTATATCCAGGAGGGCATTTTCCACTCAACAAGGTCCGATTATCAATACGAAATGGGTCAAAGAGCACACGGAGAAGGTCAGTGTTATCATTTTCATCTTTGATCCTACCCATTACTGGAATGAATCCTGGGTAGCCCCACCAGTTGTGACGGGCATCTACGGCACTGTTCCACTCGTAACTAAAAGAAGATGATTTTTATGAAAACTACATGAAGATTTATTACAGTTACTCATCGGACTAAAGTGCTAAGTTATTTTATTATTATGAAATGTGTTTTTCTACGAGGGAAATAATGCATATTAATTTGTCTACATTTTTAGAAAGTACAGTAATAATTACCTTTGTATTGCTCGAGGTCTTCGTAGTTTTTCAAAAGAAAAGTTTCATAACAGCAGAGCAGGTTACATCAAGGCGCATGTTACATGAGTAAAGTAAATGACAAACGAATGTAAAATTTCAGCCATGCAGAATTGGAGAAATGTCAGAAAAACAAACAAAAAATAGGAAAGATTAGGATTGGAAGCAGGTCTACATTTCATGCAAAATTTCAATTATTGCTGTTTTGTAGGTAGACGTCTCAAATGAAATACTCAAGCCATGCATCATATGATAGCAATAAACTTACCGTGATTTGTTGACGGTCGCTAATTCATATGAATTTTCTGGATTAACAAATATATTGTCTACATACTGTTGGCCAGTACTTCCAGCAATGATTGTTGCTTTATCCTCAATATCGGTGGCGACATTCCTAATAATATTAAATGCCATAATAAGATACAGCATATTCAAAATATTTCCAGAACTACACATATGAATCTGAGATAAACTTACATGTAGAATGAATTATGAACACAAGATTGATATATTGGTAAGCGGACTTTCTCGAACCCTGACACTTCCATGATATGCTTGCCCCTATTCGCATGGAAGTAATTATCCGTTAAGTTGGATACCACCTGACTCAAAGTGACTACCTCCTCAAAGTTTGCATCATTCCTGGTGACAATATTCCGATAAAATACGATTTCCTGATACGGGCTGCTTCGTTTTCCTTCGATATGAATGATTTCTCGGTTGGTATTGTTTTCAAAAAGATTATTATGAACATAGCCTTTCAGCGCAGTTGGAGAACCACTAGAATCCGAAACAATGCGGAGACCCCCTTGATTTCCACGCACAACATTGTTCTACAGAGCACAACACATTAAGTCAGTCACTGGTTTTACCTTTGATTACATTATAAATCAAAGCAATGCTTTTGAATGGATATTCAGATGGAATGCAATATTGCCTTACCCGGAAATAAATGTGCTGCATATTTTGCACATCAAAGCGAATGGGGCTTTCACAGCTGGTGAAATTCCCGTAGAACTTCAAGCAATTATTTTCAAAGCGATTCCGTTCAAGTGTCACAGTAGGGCTAATTTCTCCAGCAGAGCCGTAATAAAAGGCTCCTTCTGTGTTATTGTCAAACGTTGTGTATGACACATTATGCTGAATATTACGATCTGAAAATGTCGAAACAAGAAACCTTTCATTAATTAATTCTGTTATATATCTATCAATTTCCATTAAAACGTATACTGTGCAATATAAGCAATATCTAAAATTAAGGTATCACCGTCACCGTAACATTAATTAATTTACCTAATCCATGAGGAGACACTGGAAGTGTCAGGATTTCCGCAACAAAACCATGATATCCAGTTGCCCCAGTGGCGTGAAGTTTCACACTGAGACTTGGCCAATTTGTCGTGTGAAACTTGTTGAGAGTAGTGGGTTCATCTCCCATCGTGATTGTAGTCATTTCTTCCGTCGTGATGTTATATATGTCGCCATCAATCAGTTTAATGTAATCTGGTGGCCACGGCTTCCCCGTTGAATTGAATAAATTGAATTGCAAAAGTCTACACATTTACGCAACGACAGGAAAATGAGTTGGATCAGAATTTATTTACAGAAATTTATGGATCTACCTACCACGACTAATCTAATTGCTTGTTGAGCAATAGTTTGGTTGGAATAAGTATATAGCTCACCGAAATCCTAGATTTTTCGCATTGTACACACTCTTAAAGATTTTGACGCAATCCACAGGGAAATTATCGTACTTGTAGTAGAGGACCACGCGCTCCTCGACAACAATCTCTTTGTTAGTATCGCACACATCAACCATTCCAAATAAACCGTATGGAATTTCAATTTTGCGAAGGGGAAAAAATGAGCTGGAGTCAGAGTACTGGGCTTCACCCATCAAAGATAGTCCGCTAATCCCAAGCCCCATGTTGTCACCAATGCTGAAATGATATATATGGCTTTATAGTAACCCCGAAAACGAATATTCTATAATAACTACAATTTTGGCACAATCAAATCTTACTAGTTCTTTGTAATCCGCATTGTTCTTGGAGCTGATATGATGGAAATCGCATGGGACGCTGATTTTGTAATATTGACATAGCGAATAAAAGGGCTCTGCATGATGCTCAAAACAGCGGGACTCTTTTCATTATGTAGTATCCCAGCACCATATATTTCTACCCATTCCAGAACACTTTCTTCCCTTTGGTAACTGCTGTGCGTTACAGCATCGTGCATTCGGTGCTCGAACAAATGCTGCTCAAAGTCAGGTACCCCAAATCTATCATATCAAATAAGATGTAATTTGAGTAAGCAGGCGAGTAATGTAGGACAAGAAAAAAATATCGGAAAGTTATATGTAAAACTTTTACCGGATGCCACCCCAATACTCCATACTTTTGTTAAGATTCCTTGAACCACAATGGATGAAAATAAAGTCAGCCTCCCAATGACACGGATAGTCATACCCGTACAATTGTCCATTCATTCTGACCGGACAGTCATCCAAAGATTTTTCATTGCCTAAAGAAGATGATGGTTGGACAGTGCTTACATTTTCATAGTCACTCACATATTGTACACTGTATTGTTTTACTTACCAACACATTGAAACGGCTCTGGCCATTTTCTGACCCTTGTAACAGGGTTATGGTTGTACATATATTCCCATCTCTTTCCGAAATCAAAGTAAACGTTCATGTGGTCAAAGCCAAGTTGTTCGCAGACAACTTGAACATTTCTTTCTGTGAAGCGGTCATCACACATGGGAATCCATTGCAAAGTTGTTTTGTTAAAGTACTCCAAAAATCCCTGATTAGCTCCAGTCTCGCATTTTTCCTCAATGCAAAGTCTAACTCCGCGGGCTTTTTCGTCCACGATTCTTCCTCGTATTTGCTGTTCTCTATAATCAATCTCTTCCTTTTTCTGCAAAGTAATTGGTCTCATGATAATTGGAGCGTCGGGCTGCCCTTGTGCGACAAGAGTGCCCAACGCAAGGATTCCTACGCTTGGATAAAATTCCAGTTCCACACCAGGGCTAATGCTAAGCATTGCGTTTGGCATTATGGTCAAATCGGATTTTACAATGTATGGCTCATTCCTTTTGTACAAAATCAGTGGATGCAAAAGCCTTCCAGACAGATTGTCGATTGTCACCTCATTTTCTGGTTCAAAAAGTGTGGAATATGGGGAATCAAAATCATCACGAAGAAGGTACGGTCGGTATGATGCAATTGCGTAACTATTCCAATCATCAAAATCGAAAATTCTTTCTCGAATTTTTCGAGAATCTGATGTACCCCACCTGAATGTGTTAATGGAATATTTATGATTATTATATGCATATGTCTAGCCACATATGTATTAAACAAGTTGTTTCATTTAGATACATACCAATTTTGCACGACATTCACGTGATTATCCAACTTCGCTGTTTTAGTCCCTGCCAAAAGCTCATAATCTAGCTGATTACTTCCAAATAAGTTCTTAGTGACGTTGATCTGTTGGTGTCCCTTCAAACCAATTGCATAACTCATAGGTTGGTAGGTAGCATTATTTAAAATCTTTGCTTCGTATCGCAACCCTGGATTAATTTTATTTGACTGTATCCGGTTACGCACAAAATATGCCAAAACTTGGCCGACAATTTCTGACTGAGAATCTGTGTCAAATTGGACCATGTATGAGCCCTGATTGTTCAAAAACTGATTCCCAAAAATGAGCATTTGTTTTTCCATCCCAGTCAAGCTGAACAGTCCGGTTTTGCAAGAGTTCTGCTCAAACAATGAGCTAATCACGTTTACCACACTAAAATGACCTGCTATGTGAAGCTCAAAGTCTTCGTTATTTCTAAACGTGACATTTTCAATGTGCACAAAGTGCGTGTGATTTTCATCATATTGCCAAACATATGGAAGGGAGATTTGGAAGCCGCCTTCTTTGTTTCGTTCTATAATATTATCCCGCATTATCCACCTGTAAAGATTATTCGATGATCGGAGATCCCTGCAGATTACAAATTAAATTTGAATTACATAAATATTTTTTTGTAATTGTACAATTAATTAATTTTGATTAAGGCTTACTTGCTATACTGCACGATAACCTTCCTATTATCCGTAATAGTAGTAGAGAAATCCCCGTCTTCACTTTCATAGCGGTTATAATGTATAGCAGCAAGTCCTCTTCCGTTGTAGCGTAATTTAGAATGAGTAACTTTAAGTTTCGGCAGCGGTCCTTCAAGCAGTCTACTTCTCGCAAACCTACTGATTGGTGCTCGAATTGCTCTCAAAAGCATGATCATATTCCCTCTTGGCTTTCCTCCACTCCGAAACCAGATAGTAATCCCGTAAGAGCTACTCACTGTTGGGAAGGACACTTGATCCCTGCGGACAGACCAAATCTCAACGTCTTGAAAATACTCCACTCCTTCCTTGGCTGGAACATCGTGCCGATCGTAAATCAACATCTCTTCAGTGCTCTCGTTATGAAAAGGATTGAGGAGCTGCATGGAAATGACAAAGTTTTGATCCTGAGCGATCACATTGTACACTTCATTGATGTTGGGGTCGGTCTTCGTAATAATGTAGCGATAGTTGTTTTCATCCAACCACAGATCTTTCGATGGGAGGGGTAAATATTCGAGGCGCTCTTTGCGGCCGACGGTGACCCAGCCAGCCATTTCTCGCTGGTGAGCTCGTAAGATAAAAGGATCATGTAGGATTCCTGCTACACGGTTGTGCTCCATATGACAATCTTTCAAGTGAAGCCCTAGTTGCCGGAGTAGGACCCCGTTTCCCAGATTACGGCTAAATTCTGACCGTTCCACTACGTTGACATTGTCCGGAAAATAGAGATCCGAGTAGATTACTCCTAATCCGTCTCCGGTATTGTCGGAAACGCGAATGTCATGTAGGACATGATGACTAAAGTCCAGTTGGATTGCTGGAAGAAAGAATGCAATAAATGGGAAAATCAAGAGCATAAAATAAGAAACCGCCTTGGAAAAACCTTGGCACATATATCGCATTACAGCTGGTCTAGAATTGCCAACTCTCTGAAGAAGAAGCATTTTTATACAAGCAAGCGAGCTTTCTTCACAAGAAACAATTATTATACCAGGCTTATGCTCATTAGTGTGAGGATCAAGGAGTCCAGCTTTCTCGACAACCGCAAATTTCATCACACTTTTCTCTGCTGTAATGGCCATTCTTATGCCAGCCCAAGAGGAGTCGTAACATCGGATTCCAGCCACATTTTCGTGACTACATGAGTTTTCAATATCTTCTGCAGTCTCACCATCACATTTCGTCAAATCATGGTCCCACTCAGAACACTCCACATTGCTACAATGCATAAAAATGTTACATTCATTTTTAAGAATCATAACCTCTGTAAACAGGGGACCTTGTTTCCGCTTTGTTGAACAATAAGCGAGGTACAATTTCCCACAGACAGAGTCTGTTTATCTGTCTTTATTTATACTACTAGTACATTGCATTAAGAATATTCTTTGACTGATTCTGTGTTTTTCCGCTATCTATTATTGCTATTAAATAAATTTGAGAGGAATTTTTGGAAGTAATTTTAGTTCGGTCTGGTGGTAACAAGTTTTACAAGTCGTTTGATCTTGATCACAATATGCCAAATTTAAGATTAACATTCTCTAATTTCTAATTTAAGTAAGCATAATTTATGTTCGAATTACAATAAATCAACATGCCATTTATTTTGCTATGTGTAATAAAATTTCAAAACGCTAGACCCCACTTTTGATACTGTTGTACCATAGCAGGCTATTATACATCAATTCTAACTGTTCAAAGTGTTTTATAAGTAGATAAAAACCCCTTATGTCATAACATAACAATAGTCTCGTGTGAAAAATAGTCAGCAAGAATTTTCATCATTTTATGTCCGTTTTCTTTCTCAAAATAAACATCCTTTGTGAACGAATTCACTTACCTCATTAAGATCTGCTCAGAGGGACTGGCTTGTGGGATCTCAAACCTTTCCAAAAGCCAGTCATGGGGATTGAGGACCAAGCCCATTTGACGACACGCAACTGCTGCGTCATGCAAGTCAAACCCGTAATTACACACGGAACCCCAAGCACTGCCAATACGCACCTGGGAAGCGTACAATCATTTCATATTCGTTATTCAAACATTCAAAGAATAATCGTAGTGCTCTTCAAGAGTGTATTTAAGTATTACAGGAAGTGAACGTATGGCGAAGCCTTTGTAAGCAGCTTACATTATAAAAATGAACATACATATATGGCTAACAAAGCAAAATGAGTATGAAATGCAGATATGATTCTGATATGTGCTAGGTTACCTGCAGTCTCCCATCCTTTCCAGTCCTTCCTCCAACGAGACGTACAGGTGCGTCAGTTGCATTTACCCTTCCAGGATCAAACAGAGTGAACTTGACTGAATTCCCATCCGCGTGTCCAGACCCTTCAGCATGAAAATGACCGCCTACCATGATGCCAACCGAAGGGAGAAACTTTAAAGTGACGCCAAACGCAATCTGCAATTGCCCACCTGGTCGTATACTGATGTCCCGAACGACTCTAAACGACAAAATTATGAATTTCTTTTTAGCACGAAGTCGTTTTGCGAGGAACGTAAATAGAAATTGTAAAGCAGAAAAGTTTCCCCTACCTGTACTCTCCATTAATCAGAGATTCCCTTCCTGTGATCTCACCTCCGATCATTTTATCCGGCCTATCAAAGCTAGGCACGTAGAGGGGCATCGTCATCGCAATCTCAGTATTTGGATCAGTTGGAGAGAGGAGAAACGGAATGAAGGTAATCTTGGCTAAATTGAATCTATCCTTCCTGTCAAATATCCTGTAGTATATATCCTTCTCCTCCTTGCTTCCCAACCAATTAAATGTGCAATTAAGGGAAAAACTCTGATCCGTCATATGGCTACCGATCTCATACTTGGAGTCCGGGTTCTGGATGATATTTCTGAACACGTCTACGTTCGCAGAAGAAATCACAATCGGAGCAGCAACCCTACTCCTTGAGTTTAATTGCGTAGAATATGGTTCTGTTATTGTGTTCCAGCGGATAAAATTCTGCGTAAAGATGAGATTTTGCTTTCTAGAAAAGTGGTTTAATCCCAGGGAAGCTACAAAGATTCCAGTGTTCTTCTCAAATACGTTGTTCGACACTTCCACATTGGCAACAAGTGTTTCTAGCTCTTTCTTATCCACCCCTTTGATCACCAAACAGCCTTTGTTCTGATGAGTGAAATAGTTGTGCTCAATCATTGCGTATGCGTTTACGAGTGGATGAAGGCGAATCCCGAAATCGTCATTGCTCACAAAACGGTTATGACCAATCTGGATTTTAAGCGGATAGCCAAAGTTATGCTTTACAACGCGCTGCCAACAAGACCAAATCTCTATACCGGGTTTCTTCCCGTCTTTTAAGAAGTTGCCAGAGATGTTGACCACAGCAGGGCCACAGAAATTTCCCACAAAAATGCCCATATCAAGATTACGTGAGATTTCAGTGTACTCAACCACAGTCTCTTGCTCGCTCGCAAGCTTTACCGAAGATTCGTTGAACCAAACTGCAATACCACGACGTGTGTTGGCAGCTATGTTACACCGAGAAATATTCCTGGAGCCTCCGCCATACGTAATGTTCAAACCATCACCAACATTTGAAGTGATTTCCGAACGAGATATATTCACATGGCCTACTCCTCCAAGAATGTGCACACCGGAAATGTGACTATTTTCACGGATCGATGAGCTATGAATGATCACTTGACTTCGCATATTTTCCACGGCCACGCCACGGCCGTTGTTCATTCCTATTATGGAGTTTTCCACTTTCAGCTCATAATCTCGACCTGTTGCAAAAAAAACAAATAATTACTACTCCATCCCTTTTGAAAACAACAACTATTCTCTCAACTCAACTCTACACGAGTCCCATTCATTCTTCATATTGCACAAAACGTTTTAGTTCTGAAGGTTTTATGCAAAAGTCATGATTAAATCTAACGTTGCCCCAATTCCCTGGAAATAAAAGCCCATAAACCTCATTTGTACGAATAACATTCATAGTGCATACATACAACATGAACATATATGCATTCTTACTTTGCCCCGCAACCAAATCTATGATGACAAGGACTTTGTTGGACGGCTCTGCTTTATACTCCAAGTAAATAGAATCCCTTGTGGAAGTCACAGACTGTGGCCAGGTCTCATTCTTGACACGGATCGTTGTAAGCAAGTTTCCCCTAGAATCCGTCCCATCGTACACAAGGATTTCAGCTGCGTTATCCGTTACACTCATCAAGTATGGAAAATGCATAGTGAGTACATATCCTGCTCGAACTTGAAATCGCTGCAGAAATGTTTCAAAATGGCAAAAGATGAGCAATAAATAATGCAGATGAAAAAAATTCCTTCCTGTAACTCGTTATTTACCTTCCTGCACTTCTTTTCAACATTGGAAGATCCGCTTTGGTCTAAGGAAAGTCGCACGGGATAAATCTGATTGAGAGTGAGTGGCACGGTACACAAATCAAACGAGTCTATCCCATCAAGTTTTGCGTCAGGTATCATGTCATGGAAGACGAACCTGACACCGTCCGCCCCGTTAGTCTCAATGTGACTGGAGTCTATCTCAAATCCACTCCATGACGTGTTAACGTATACTCCGAATCCTAACAGTTTCAAAAATCGCATGTCACCAAGGAAAATGTAGAAACTAGCTTCAGCGTATTGGAATTGGAAGCATAAAATTGTATATTAACCTTAGAATATCGAACTAATAGAAGGAGCGAACTAATGCATAAGGATAGGGAAGCCATGGTCATTTTTAATTGAATTGATTGCAAGTTTGAAGAAAGAAACCTGGGTTTCCCTCAACGACAAATTTTATGCTAGTCTACCAGCGTCACACAATCATATCGCTTTCTCAGATGCTCTCTAACATTGCTCGAACTATTGGTTTTTTATTAAACCGAACTATTTTTGTGTAATAAAAGGGTGATTTTTTTATTGATAAAGTTGTCAAGGATATCCAGGTTTCTACAAACTTGCAACCCGTGAAATTAAAATATAACCATCAAATCAGCTTGGCACTCCCATCTTTCCATAGATATAAAAACTAAAGATATATCACGCCCATGTTAGAAGTACCCCCTTCCTCTGAAATGTGTGATGCAAAGTTTTTGTCACAAAGCTGAAATAGTATCCACGACTACTTTTGAAT
>JAHZNA010005382.1:0-28516 GCA_027743935.1 Sinodicranocentrus sp. ZH6 | reverse complement strand
GTCAGAGACGAATAATCCTACAATATGGCACGCGGAGCGATATGGAAGAGCAGAACATGTATTCTAAACCGTACAAATACATACACATCAATGTATATATGCAATTCAATTCTTCGATCTTATTTTAAAAGCTCCCTCAAGACAAAGATAATATTCAGGAATAATTTATCATGTTGGAAACATTAGGCCATTTGACTCCTTACTTTCTCAAACACATCCAATTTTGTACTTTTCCTCTACAAAAACAGAGACTGTAGGTTTTTCTAAACCTACAAAAAAATGTTTGTTTCACTTTGCGCAGCCACCTCTATTATCATAGCAGTGACAGTGGTAGACCAACAACTGATTGCCTTTAAACAAGAGGAACTTTTTCGAGCAATTGACATCCTAGGCTTTTTTTGTTCCTATATGCTTTGGTGGATTTTACTGGAGCATGTTGCTAGGAAAGGTGGTAAATGTCATGGCCAAAGAATACTCGACATTAGGATTTTTAGAGCAGAAAGAATAAGAAAGGAATGCGTACAGGGCTGTAATGGAGAACGAAGCAGTGTAAATATTGCAGAGCTATAGGTTATAGTTGAATTCACAGATGTAGGTATGTACATGATGAAAATGAAATTCTTGGACAAACGACAAAAGACCGTACAATAAAAGCATACCCTGCATGCATGTAAATCGCAGACATTGAATTTTTCTGGTAGAAGAATTGCAATTTCATTTTTATTTCCATTAGGTCCACCATACTACTAGGATTTCATTGCCACACAAGATTGTTCTTTATTTGCATTGCACACTGTGCTGGCATTGGCTACCACATAAAACAAAGGTACTGGCAAACGCTCTTATTTTCGTCTCTCTGAAGACATAAGGCATAAGCACTTCAGGGGTTACTTTTAGATTGGATGCAGCACAGAACATTACTTTTTCAAGTAGAACTTGTTACACATTTCCCATATAAAAAGAATGTTTATTGATGGTGCTCTGTTTATGATCGTGTGAGCAGGAAAAAAGATAGGATGGGTTCCACCCAAGTCATCATCCCCTCAGTTATTCTCGCAGTACTCCTTATTTTTTATGTTTGAACACAACAAGTTATTATGCTATGGGAGTAGCGGAGGATGGTATTAGTACGTAATTTGGAGAAGCGAACTGTACATAAAAATAGTAGGTTGTTCAGCATATGGGAGCAGTGTTGTAAAGAATATTGTTATTTTTAGGTTGCACTTCATTGCTACTGTCGTCTTATTCTAAATTATCCACTTCATATCATTGCACCATCTTTCCGTCTGGATGACATTATGTGACAGGACATAAACACAAGTTTTTTTCATCTCTTCACCTTCAACTTCATTTTACCAAACATGGTATTTTTCAGCAAGTTTCACTAGGTACTGCAGTATTTATGAATGAAACATGTGAATGCGCAAAGGTAATGTAGTACAAGCGTTGACATTTACAGGGAATGCTTGATCACGTTTATTTTTTAGATGAATGCATGATGATGAATAAAAAATAAAAAGTATAAATCAACAGAGAAGGACGTTTGAAACGATTCTGCAAAGACAACACATTCTTTTTGTTGTTGTTGAACCCTACTTCTGTTTACGCAAATCATACTACATAGGAATGATTGTGAATTGTGGCATTCATTTTGTTGGATTCTTGTTATTCGGCATTCCAATTATTTGCGGCCGCGCCACAGAATCTTTCGGAGCGGAGCATATAATCTAGAAAATTTTAGAATTCAACAAGGAAAGAGGATAGAAAAACATTAGGGTATCATTTCGGTGATGATGAAAGGCTTATGGTATTTTTAAATTAGAGTCCTAAAATACAAATGGGCGTGGATATGCAGGAAAGATGAATGAAGATGAAAGGCAACGCATTGCATTGGAGAAAAAAGTTATTTTGATTACAAACAGGCATATTGCTTCAATCCAAACGTGAGTGTGCACCATAGTATGCAAACATAAGAGAAAAAATAAATATTTAGTACATACCTCAGAAAGCTCCTGATGTCGCTTTAGAAGATCTTCTAAGGACTGAGCATTAATAATGACAGGGAGGAAAACGTATATGCTCCAGAGGAGCGACGCCTTTGAGAGCCACATATTTTGTCCTTCTTCTTCCGCTAGACTTTTCTTCGTCAACGATGCTTCTGTTCAATGTAGTTTTCCCAGAATCCTTCCTTCTTTTTCTATAATTTCACAAGAGGCATAGATGAATAGAAGGGTTTATTGCAGACAAATATACAAACTACAGGAAGTCCTAATGCACTCTTCCCACTCTACAATCTTCATTATTTTTCTAAAGCCTAACAATGAAATCCACTAAAATAATGTATGTATGAAAGTCAAATATTTTCAAAAAGTGTACGCCCCTGATACAAAACTGATGACAATAATAGCATGCAAAGCTTTTTTTGTTTTGACTCGACTTTTTAACATAACCCCAAAAGTCAAATTTTCGGTAAGCTCACTATGAAAAAGCAGATTTTAGCTCTTTCTGGCGTTTTACCAACAATAACAATACATTCATTAGTTGTTAGCATAGGCAATTTAGTTATCAGTAAGAGGATATTATACAGAAGAACTAAAAAAACATCCCGGTTTCTTCAATCATACATAAACAACAATTTACTTTGAATTTGAAAGAGATGACACGTACTTTTTATACTTACTACAACCGTTAACTAGACGAGTGGCTCTTGAGAAGAAATCTCTCGTCAAATTAGCAAACGTTCAAACAGGCCGACAAAGTGTTTTTGAACACAACAAATAATCAAATTAAGTGAGTAGCACTTATTTTCTTGTAAAGGCAAACATTTGTTTATTATTACAATTTACTTGAGTCAACATGCAGGACGCAATGCACTTTTCTATTGTATTTTCCGTTTCGGAAATTGTCGGTTTTCTTGAAGTTTAAATATTAAAGGTTAGCACGCACTATTCTTCAGTGTTTCAATATGTAACGGTGCTCTAACTCACACTGCCAAAAATCAAACTGTGTTAGTTTTTTATTGATGAATTTTTCTGTTTTCTCAATAACTCACGTTTTGTGCAATCACTCTTGCAATGAATATTGTATATAGACACGTGTATAAAACAGCATAATGTCACTCTGTCGCTCCTCTCTCCTTACAATTCATCAGCATTAGAGTAGAACAGCTACCGAATCGATTTTCAATTCAGTGTTTTTGTGTTGTTATGCACGTATTATTGGTCCTATAGACTCCTATTTCACGTACTCTTTCAGTGTCCAGTTATACCTTATTCATTTACTCATTCGATTCCACTCGGTCGATACAAATTCACCTTTTGTATGTTTTCCTTCAAGGAAACTAAAGAGCAGAATTATTTATTCAGCTATAGATCGGAAGAAGGTCTGACGTAATCAAGGATATATATTGAATCCAGTTCACCGGCGAATAGTGATGTTATGACTTTCCCCGTATCGTATTATGAATATCCCAACGGTCCTTCGAACCTCAATATCAGCAGTACAAGGAGAAGTGTAACAAAGCGATAACTTTCATTTTACGTTAAACTTTGGCGAGTAAGAGCAAAATGGAAAGAACAGGTTAAGTTCTCCAAAGGATTTCTCCAGAAGAAGGTCCTGCTGCAGTGGTAGTAGCACAACACTGTACTTTTTGTGTGAAGTCAATCTGACAAACTAAAGAGTACGAATAAATCTACGAGTTATTCACGAACGAGCACATAAAGTGTGATAGGTAAGTCGTAAGTCGTAATATGAGTTTTGAAATATGCATAGAAGAGCATATATAGGAGAGTAAGGTTGGACGAAAAAAATGGTAATGGAGGTTGACAAGAAAGTGGCGAGAATGGCAAATTCCTACACAAAAAGGGTGTCCGCTTTTCTCATGTAGGTATTAACTCTCACGCTTTCTATCCCGACAGGAGATACTGAAGTTTCATACTTATTGTATATATTCTTGCTGGTTGCGATAATGACGATACGATAGGATTAATATAGCTTTCTTTTGTCCATAGTTTTTTTATGCATAAGCTCCAGCAGGCAGGCCAAAAGTCGATGATAAGTAGTGGTACTAGTACTATACGTATTTCAAATATACGGATGGCAAGAATAATATGTAGGTAGGGTAAACAACAGTTTTACTTATATTCTTGGAATATATAGCGATATCTTTTTTATATCTCCTTCTCACACAGTTCACTTTTTTTCTAAAATCAACTGACTTTTCGTTGCACTATTTGCTTTCTTCTTCCACGAGCGGCCGCCGTAGTACGCTAGTATTTTTGTGGTGCTTCACCCGTTTTTACTAGATATAATAGCATGAGTAGTTGGTAAGTTGGTATAGAGAAGCAAACACTACTTTCTTTAGTTCTTTCTCTCGTCTTCTTCCTTCTTTCTAGCTTTTCACTTACTCAACTCACAGAACAACCTTCTACCCAGCAGTTTGCTCCTACTGCCGAGGAATTCAACGTTGGCAACACAGTTTTATGCACCAAAGTCACTACGGTACTTTTTTGGCGAATTCGGCAAACTAGGACCTCGGGCTGGAGCAGCGCGAGCGGCTGGATGTGGAGTGGAAAAGGGATATAGTGTGAATGTAGAGCAGTAGTGTGGGTGAACAAGAGTGAACGTAGTAGAAAGAAAATCGATAGAGAATACCCACCCGTCTACTTTTATCTTTATGCCACACGGCCCAAAATTCTCTTGGTTGAAGTCGAGCTGGCAGAGAAGACGGGTTGAAAATGTGCTTCCTTTTTACTCGCGTGAGTCGCTAAATATAAAATTGTGATAGGCGAGAAGAGTCTTGGCAAGGTTTATAGGTATATTAGGAAAAATGTGCTTGGAACACTCAAATAATCCAATAGACCTTTTAACCTTGATACTTGTGCTGCTTCTGATGATGACGGTGACGAAGACGATGATGATAAAGGAGTAACTGTGTCATACGTAATAACACGGTTGATTTCTTGGTTTGGTTTGTTCAAAGGAAGAAAGTAAAGTTACAGGACAATATGATTCCACGTTTTTGAGACTTTTTTCTTGTTTCACCCAAACAAGAGTATCTAGGACGAGCTGATGCGGCACAAGATGTGAGAAAAATGGATATTTTCTTATATAAAATTTTGGATGGGTTGCTCTCGTCTTGTGGTTTGATTTCAAAGGCCTTGAAACAAACGAAATTTCCAGTAATGCTTCGCTTGGCAGTGAGACGCTGGAAAATTGATGTACGTAGAAAAACCAAAAGAGTTGCGATATTGTATTTCAAATTTGCGGTTCCAATTTCTTACGGTGATTTTGATTTCACTCCTGTCTCACTCTCTCTCTCTCACCTCAGCTGGAATAAGTGTCGGTCACCAGAAGATGAAAATGGAAACCGGCACCTACGAATAACAATAAAAACAAACTGAACCAGACTGGGGGTGTTTGTAGCGTTGTACAAGATTGTATCAGCTTTGGCCACCCATTCTATTTTACAGTGTATTTTTACGCTTTACTTTCATTTCCCTGAATTAATCTATTGGTGAATGTTTTTCGTATTCAAAGCCATCACAGAACGCAAGGATTGGATCTACTAGTATCATTTAGCCACCTCGTGCTAATCTGATGGTATTGTATTTCGCTTAAATGTCGAATAAAATTTTACAAGAAGTTGAATGACAACTACTGAACGCCTAAGTGAGGTTGTACGAGTTGTTGACCAAAAGTTTGCAAAGGGGTAACTAACCGAGATGATGATGATGATGAATACAATACACATGTGGAAAGTTTGGATTTAAATCCATATAAGATATGAATGCGACTTGAATTTGTCTGGGCATACAAACAAGTGTAATACACATAGACGTGTACGGTCTGCATTTAAAGTTTTATTGTTGATTGACGTGAATACGCCGAGAGCAATTCAATGAATGCCTATGAATATATTATTATGTATGATCATATAATCTGGAGGTTTTAACTTTTGCTTCTCTCCTACACGAACATAAGAAGTATTGCTATCCGCTATACAGATTTTCTCTGTTTTGCCCGTAATCCTAATCTCGTAAGATTATTGCTCTTGAGGGCTTTTGTTACGATAAGAAAAATAAGCAAAGCTTTGCATTTTTCCTGAACAATGCCCACAAAAAAGGACAAAAATGGTCATGAAAAATCACGAAGATATGGAGAATCACACAAGAAATTTAATAATGCAGATGAAACACAACACTTTCATAGTGCTATTTAATTTTGCCTAAAAACGACGGAAGAGTTTTCCCATCTTGCGGTGTGCTGGCACTGTTCACGCAAGAATGAAAATATACTTTGAGCTGGGTGTGTTTCGTTTGTGATAAATTTATATGCTAGTGAGAGCAAAAGCATTTATTATTTTTTGTCCAAAGTCCACTACTAGTCATAAAAAAGAAAATAGGATTAATATAAAATTTAGATTGTGAAATGTGTAACATTGGTAGGCCCTATTCAAAATGACAAAAACAGTGGGTTTGTGGAAATTAGATCAGTTTCATCGTCAGTCAGCTCAACCCAAGTCACCCATTTTTAGAAAACCGCAGAAACAAGGCAAGTGCAAAGGATTTACGTTTTACACTTGGCTTGGACTTTAGAAATACAGTAAGAGGTATACAGTAGTGAGAAATGGGTATCATTTTCTTCGTATTTTAAAACTTTATCAACCCACAATCTCATCTTTTCTGCGGTAAAGCAGCGCTCAACAGCGGTAGGTACAGACTACCTACACCCCCATCCAAATCAGTTTGTCTTTAGACAATGATACGGTTTGCGTCAATTTGCTCTGAATTTTCTGTCACCACACAACGAAGACTACTTTTGTCTGTTTAGATATCTTCAACTTGACTACGTCTCCACAAGCTCGAGACAGTTGATGCATGATGGAACGTTTCTCCTCCGTCGTACAGCATGTCAGTTATGTTCAATCATGTTCAGAGAGGTAACGAGAAGGGAGGGTAGACTTTAAATATTTTAAGGTCTAAATCAGCATTGAAAGTTTCACAAGTTTGCCACATTTACTACACAACCTGAAGAGTACGGTTGCATGCACAAATCCGGTCAAATATTGTAAGCCACATGGTACAACAGTAGTATTAAAGTATGAGCACGTAGGAACGTGAAGTCTCATAATTTCTTGATCCAACTTTATGTACATACATTTCAACTTACAAACCCATCTTCAACCACTTACAAGAAACTTTTTACTAAAATTACTTACTAATAGCAGCGTAAACAATAGGTATATGTGCCCTGATATCAAAAATAAGGAAAACCAACCTAAACTTTTTTGGGGGTAAATTTTTGTAGGTGAGTAAAAACCGAGAAAACCGCAGCCAGAAATTACAAACTTGAAACTTTGCCTCCGTAATTTGAACAAAGTGAGTGTGGGGGTAGAGGAGAGGCGTTAACAAATACCTACTAACTAATATTGGCATAATGGCTGGTAAACGTGCAAAAGAATGCCAAGAAAACAAGCATTCACGGCGAAAATTACTACAGTTCATGCACATGTCATCCTGTATGTTCATCATGGCTGGTTCTCATTTTATCCTGGTTTTTTAACGCGTGTGAATATTTACTTGCTTTTCTAGGAGCTTTATAGGGAATCTTATGATCCTTTGTGAATACAAGTGAGATATTTACCTTCTTGAAGTTGCCAGCCTTTATGGTTTGATCATGCCTTAGTAATTGCAAATTTTTAACCAAAAACCAAATCTAATTTAGAAAAAAATGTTGCTACTTTGCAATTCCAAGAAGATACACGATAATTGAGATGAGATGAATCACTCATAAAAGTCGAGCATATGTAAAGTAGTAAAATGAATGCCAACCAGGTAGATATTCATGTTGGTAAGTTGGGTGAGTGACACTGAATAATTTTTTACTGTAATTTAAAGTATTGAAATTTTCAATTTGAATTGCATTGTGAAACCGTTAATGAAGCCTACAGAATAAAAATTACAAGCACACGATAGTAGTAAGAAACACGATAACGTGGTTGATTCTTATTTATTACGGATTTAGTAATATGTTCAATGTACATTTGTAGCTCATCATGAAATATGTCGAGGTTTTGCAAATGTTTATAAGTAAATGGTGCTTACAATTAGTATAATGTTGTGCATCGTGCATCGCAAGTGACCCATCCTAACAGAACAAGAATACTCTGGACGTTGTTTTAAAAGCAAAACTATACTTGCTTTATTGATAACAAAATGTAAAAAAAGTCAAAGTCATTTTCTTGTCGAGACAACATTGTTTTTGCATTCCCATCCCATTTTTTATTTTCCTGTCTTAAGTGAGCAATAAATGACAGTGACAGTTGTGTTAATGACTGAAGACTATACTCCTTCTAAGGCGGAACCCATTCTTGTGTTATAAAATGTTGTGCTTTACGGATTTTGGCAATCTTGCTTCATCATTATGATCAACTTATTCCTCAACAACCCTATAAATGCCATCAGCATCAACCGAGTCAGGTGAGGAAATCACAATTTGTGATGCACCAAAACTGAAGCTTTTTTTCCTTTACTTAAATTGCCAACCTTTTATTACCGAGTTATCTTTGGTGTATTTTTTTACGTTTTAAAGCACATGACTGACATTTACCCGTTACGCAATTTTAGCGACGTGCTTCCTCCAAGATCACCGTAAGAATCGTGTGCGAAATAGCTACTGAAACCGTACTTATTCAGGTAAATGTATCAGTGGGTGTAATACAAAAACTAGAAGATAAAGATCTGGGAGCAACCCGTACAGTATCATATCTTCGCCAACAAAAAAAGAGTTTGATCGAAATACCTCTGTAGTTCAATAGCTTTTTAAATTGTCGTTTTAAACTTCAGTGGGATATATTTGAAAATAAATTATTCTTTTTGTACTACACATGAAGCCTAATTGCAATGCACCGGTATCATGCGTAAACTATTCCTACAATGATACTCAATAGATACAAAAATATATACATCAGTAAATTGAAACAACAAGGGACACATCACAAAATTTAATAAAACATATTCACTAATGTAAATACTCATGAGTATACAATTTTTTACAAGTTGCCCACAGACAAGAAGTTACATAAACTCAGCCATGTACATTACTCAAGATCACAATATCTGGGGTAACCTGGAATCAGAATGTCAGAATGGAACCTGATAAATGTCCTTTTCTTAAAAATCACAGAATTTCTCTCCCACTTCAAAAACCTTTGCAAAGATTAGATTTCTTCTCCAGGTATTCAGAAGTTCCACATGCAAAAAAGTCTATACTTAGCCCTTGGATGCAAGCACTCAATATTTCTATTTTGCTATGTATATGAACCTTAAGGATGCGAATATGAATGGAACACCCAAAAATGTAACTATAAGCTGAAGAGCAGACAAGATAAACTTACTACACCACAATAATATCCCGTCCCTTCTTCTAGTATCCGTAAGATTTTATCCGTTTTATACAGATCTGCAAATGTTCCTTTTATGCATTACTTACACCACCACACAACCACAACTGGTACACACACACAAGAAACGCTCTTTTTCTGCAAACAATAAGAATGCCCTTCACGAAAACATCACGGAACGTTTTGACAATGAACGAACAAGTTGTTGCCGTTCTGCTAGCAAACACGAAACTGAACCTTGCTAGCTCGTCGTCCGTAATTCTCCTCGCCGGTCTATCGGTCGGATGAGCTCGCTTTAGAGTCGATCTCGTTCTTTCCCTTTATGTTTTCACATTACAACATTCCATCCTCTATGATACATAAGCAATAGCATTCAACTCGCTTGCTTCAAAAACGCTCCTTCAATTCAACCCCAGCAACAACGCAACGGCAGGTCTAGCATCGCTTTTACATTTACATGCATGCATCTTTTCCTACACCAAAAAGCTACCTTTTCTTTAGTAACTTTTTTTACAGGGATGGCATGCAACTCACAATTTATAGAACACCCCACATTGCACTACAATGTTCTGCAAGGGTTGATAATGCTTTCTGCCTTTGAAGCTTGTGTATTTCACGATAATCATATGACGATGTTGACTCTTGGTATTAGCTAGCAGAGTGGTAGCTGTCTTTTTTCTCACATGCAGATATATACGTACATAACCTTTCGGGATATGGGGATGTTTCCTACTAGCAAATATTATGTAGTTGAAGGTATGCACCACTACAATGCTGTTTTTACAGAGCGTGCAGAATAATGTTGTGTAACTAAAGGCCTTTACAATATTTGCATGAAAGCACTGTGAAACCTCTTACACTTTACACTTCTACTAGTTTTACTAACTGGTACTCCGGGTCGGGCTCTGTAATACGCATTATAAAAGCTGTATAAGAAGGTAGTGAGAAGTTTTTTTTGCTGGTTGAACGGCATGGAAGCAAATATGTATGGCAATGGACTTTGCAATGTGATGTAACGTAACTGCATTTTGCAGTGAGTGCCCTGGTCCTATTGTTGTTTCTGTTAGGATGTTAGCTGTTGTATTGCTGTGTGGTTCTTTACACTTGCGAGGTGGTTGTTTAATGTGCTGAATATATACATGGTATATATATGTGCGGGTGTTTTCAGCAGTCGTTCGTTTCGTTAGTCAACGATTTGCTGATATGTCCTGTGAGACAATGCATGCAATTCAAAAAAAATACTCGGGGGAATAAAGTAACTACGTGCATGTGTCAATCTGTGTAAGGAAACAAGTGAAAGAATGTTATCGTTAAGTAAAACAAACCAGAAAAAAAATACGGGCATGGGAAAAGTGAATGTATTCAGTCAGTTTTGTTTAAATATGCATTGGTAAATTGCCAGCGGAAAATCTAGAACTTACAATATTCACACGTTCAAATTTGCATTCATCATTAAGGATACAAAAATATTTGCTGTAAAAGGCTTACAGGAACTGCTATTGTATCAGAAAATTAATATAGGAAGAATGAAACAATTCCGTAATAAGTTTGTTGTCCTCTAGGTTTTAAACCAGCTATATAAGGTTGTTGTTAGTCGCTTCATCAAATAGAAAAGGAAAGGAATAAAAAAACAAGCAGCTTGAAGTAGAATTGGAAAATGGATATTAGTTGAATTTCTTGCATATATGTATATAGGTATTGTTTTCTTTCTTGAAATGCATTGTGGCAATCAAAAGAACATGTAAGTAACGTTGCGTCGTATACCACCACCAAGAGCTTAGAGTGGACAGATGTATAATAGCTAAATCATACACATTCAATAGTTAGAACTCTATATAAACCACAATTGACAATGGATACTGTTGATTTGCCGTAAGTAAAACTCCAGACCCAGTGTTACTGGTGCACGTATTCGGAATTTTCATGTATTCCTCACCTGAAAGACGATACTCGCTTGATGAACCGTGCAATGAGAAATACATTTACGTTGCACTTTTCCCCCGCCTTCAAGGACATGAATCAAATTTTCAAAACAAACATAATGTCGCTCATCTCTCCAATCTATCCATTGTTCAGTTTTTGAGCTTCTCCATTTTCACAAGCAATTTCGTAGGTGGTTATTAAATGCCAAAAATGAAATGAAAGGGGATGCCGGGCGGGATGCGTCAGGCAACATGATGGGGAGTAGGTATTCAAATACTTAAATGGGGTTTGATGCTTGCTTTCCCACCCGTTTCCAATATCCAAACTTGATTCTTGCTTTGCTTTGCTTTGCACATTGCTCAATTTATATTCATTGATACACTTAGTTTTTTCCATAATATACGATCGCAACATCATCAATATCATCATCATTCATCCACTCGTTCTTTCACTCTTCCCAACTTCCTATCCAAAGCATGTCTACCATGTCAAAGTTTCCTATAAAAATCTCCAGGGTCGTTTTTCAATCATTTTTGTGAAATTCATTTTTTCCTCCCGAAATGCCAATTCAACTCTGTTACTCTGCATATACATCACACTATGTGCGTCCATCTTCAACACTTATTTCCATGTAGCAATAACATGTCCCTCAAAAAAACGAATCAGTAGGTAAAAACGAATCGCTCACTCAATCTCCCCTTTTTTGATTGAAGTTGACACGTACCAGGATACGGGATTAACGAAAAAGCTTGCTTACCAACAATAAGTACATCCCTTACAGAGTTGAAGTTGAGTGAGGTATATATTATGTTTCGTTTCGGAATAAGACGTGCAGGGCTTCAGAATAGTGTATTGAGGATTTTCTACCATGCATTTGTTTACGCATAATGTGATGGATTATCACTGATATCATCATTTGAGCTTTACACAGTGAGCTCAATGTTATAACGCACAATGGATGCCACTTCAATTTTTCAGGGGGATGTGAGTTTCATTAGCGATTACAGGAATCCATCGGGAATTCACACACACACCAAACCCCTGATTGGAGCTGAGCTCGGGTGAGAGGTATCGGCTTTATCAATCTCTTTCCTGTCTACAAAATGAGTCTTTTAATGCCTTTCACCACAGAAAAGTAAGCTGTAAAAAGGAAAGCACAGCAGTAACTCACTGTGGTCCTTAGCCATCAACCTGGGGATAAAACCAAGTTTTCAGATGCAAATAGTCAGTTCGAAATGGTATACATATATCTGTAATACTTAGTATACGAATATCATGGCATGTTTTATATGTATTCCATTCATCACTTTCGATCGCGTAATTGTAAACCTGCTTTCCTACATTAATCGGGATATTCCTCTGACATTTGTGTCTCACTCAATCAGAGAAACGCAAATTAGAACTGTTATTCTAACAACAAATCAGTTTATATCTACCTAATTTGAAATTTCTTTATATTTGGAAATCACCAGCAATGCAAACACACAAAAAGTTTAAGCACTCTGGAGAAATCATGTAATGTATAACATTGTGAGAATGTTGGGGCGATGCTACCAACCTATATCATTTTACGGAGTTTAGATGACTACAGACTTACAATGTTACTGCTACAATGAACTACATACTTGTGAATTGCTAAAAGTTGAAACAAAAATCGTCGAATAATATGCACTTATTCATGCATCATTGTTATAATATACCATCTTTCACAATGAAATTTTGTAACGGGCTTCAGCTTCAAAACGTAATTTGTCTACATTTTATGAGGTGATATGAAATGAAGTGATCAACTACGCACCAACAGTTTCAAATTGGTGTCGTAAGCTATACATCAGATTGCCTGAATGCAATAGCCCAGCCCAATACAAGTTGCATTCTCAGTTGATATTAAAGATTTGTCGAGTCTTGTAAATATGAAACCTCATGCAAGCAATGGCTTCCTCACTTTCATTTTTAAGTAAAGACACTAAGTAAAAAGTTAGACTACTGTTCCAAAACTATATTAACACCCACTGTAAGTAGGCATCCGTCACCAACTTTTCAGTCATGTCACTCTTCTTTTATCTACTTGAAATAGAAAAGATGAGAATGGAGCACGCATTCTGCAGCTTTCCGTAAAAGTCTATGAGGAAACTTTCACGCGATGTTGGATGTTATACTCTTCTAAATAGATATGAGAATAAACATATCTGCATCTGTCAGTCATCAACTTAGCTAAACTTTGGTGGCATCAGCAAATTGCCTATTTTATTCACGAGAGAAAGATCCGCAGCATGCTATCTTCGTCAAGTATGTAAGTGCGTGAACATGTGCGCATACTTAACTCAATAAAACTGTTTCGTTGCTTGGTTGGAATGTAAGGGAAAATTTCCAGAATTCGTGTACAGAATTCAGTGAGTACAAAGTTTCTCGAATTCGCTTCGAGTCATTGTGTGACATCGACGGTTTAGCTGTCATTGCAATAATACTACAGTTGCAGTTCTGCTGCAGCTACACACGACGATACGACGAAACATCATACCTATAAAACTTGAAGAAAATTGGTTGGGGGAAAAAGAGCAATTTCCAGTTCAGCCTATTCAACTCGTATATTTCGTTTACAAAAAGTGGTTCTATCATATATGGGGAATGCATATAACACGCAGCACGCATTCCTGGAAACATCACATCACATCATGCTTATCTCGATTTGAAATGCAACAAGAGGAAAAAATATCAAATGAAAAACCTATTTACGTTTCTTCAAACATACTTTCCGGTTAGAAGAATTTCATCTAACAGTTTACAATACGAATAAGGCTGTATGGTGCAAACGATTAGGATATAAATGACATATTTGTTTAAGAAACAGGAAGCATTTTGGTTTTTGTAATAAACTTGCTACGATATTACTATTCAATGGAAAAACATAAACATAAAAAATGTAGTAGGTCTAAGAATCTATTTGCCTTCAGTAAAAATCTATATTAAACATTCCTGCTTTTGTAGTTTAATATGACTCCATGACTCGTCTCTATGCTAAATGAAATTTAGGATGGACCAAACTGAAAATAGTTCTACGTCTGTACGTCTTGCAATGCAATTCTGTTTGTTTTTCAGTAAATTTCCTCAATCAACCGCCAAGCAGAATTATTTTGCTATAGTTTTGGAATATAAATCATTTCAACCTCCTCATTAAATTTGTTGTAAATTGTGTATTCATGATATGATATAAACTTCCCATATAATCCACCTTTTTCTTTTCATGTAAAATAAAGAATAACCTTTCCAAATATGCCTTGGTTTATCATTTGGTTAGCGTCTACAGCCTTGTGTGTTAATCATTTGTTGGCATCATTTTATTCTTTAAACTTTGAATATTTTACTTATAAAGCCGACATAGAGCCATAATTATTTTCGAAAAGTTTTCTCATGAAAGTAAAATAAACCAACATTTCGTTTTCACCAGCCACCCCAACCTAATTAATGCATAATGTATCATTCCATCAACAAGGAGTAACATCGAATTTCTTCTCCCTCTGACAAACTCTTCCCTCCTTTGTTCTTTTCTTATATTTAACTACTACACTGCACACAAATACAACACAGGTAATAATTTGATCCCCTATCTTATTTCCTGTGTAAAGTTCATCTTTTGTGCAATCACCACCACCAGCATTTCATCACATCACATATCGCTGAAAAATAATGTACAAGGAAGAACGCAACAAGAGCGACCTTTATCGCCTTCCCTTGAGGAATACCAGTGAGAAACTGCCATAAAATGGGATGGAACTCATCTCGATCTTTTCGAGTAAATCCCCTCTCGTCTCTTTGCTGCACTTGAAAGTTGAAAGTGGCTGTAAGTCTCATGTTGATGATGCACCTCAGATGTATTCATCTACATTGCTCACAACATAAGTGATGTGATGGTGGAAGGTCTTAGTGAAAACGCTCCGTATTACGATGTATTTACCAACTTCAAATCCAGTTTTCATCAGCTCTTCTCACGGCAAGAACCTCTTGTCTCTCTTCGGCGATTCATTTGCACGGACACCTCTTTTACTCCTCTCTTGACGCCACGGAAAAGTTACTCAATATATACATTGTCTTTGTAAATTATTCTCCTGTACAAGGGGAGCTTACAGGATGCTATTAGTTGATGCTCGAGAAAGTTGAAAGAAGTTGGAGCACGTCCTTACTATTGCAATGAGTAACGGATCGTATCGTACTCTTTACATGTTACATCGAACCTGGTATACATACTGTAAACCTGGCGAGTGCACTAGGCAGACACATCGCATTTCCACTAAGCTGACAGGCAGCAACTTATTCTCGTTTACTCGTTATTTCATTGCACATCTTTTTGTCTTCCACTTTCTCTTTTCCCCAAAAGTGCATAAAGAGGAGGAAGAGGGATTTCAGGGCGGTAGTTATATATGCAGACACTCTTCACACCACACACGCAGTAATCGCTCCTTGAGGACCTTTTTACAATAACCTTTTCTTCTACGCACTACCTACCCCCACACCGCACACATTTTCATTATATACGAAACGGTGCGTGCCACACTATTAAGTGAACGTAATGAACTTGGCATTTCCTTTTTTATGCATTCCGAAACTAGCATATTATGCACATTTTGAAAATATACCAACACAAAGTAGAATATCAAGTAAGGTGAAGGAAACCACACAAGGAATACAGAGGAATATTGTACAGCGAATACGAATACAAAAGACTGTTTTGCACTGCATACATTTGTCGCATCATTTACTCCTCACACAATTTTACTTCAACAATGAATAACCCCTCTTTCATGATGTAGCATGTAGCATATCCTAAGCCTTGACTGCTCCTCCTGCTGGTCTTTTTTCTTCTCCCTTCACCGCTTCTGTCGTCGCAATACAAATTTATGCCTTAGTATTTCTCTCCAGACAATGCGTAATATTGATACATTGCATATGGCACATCTCCTTTTCAAACGCCTCTTCTCCAGCCAGATATAGACGTGTATTTTTAGGAGATTTATAATATGGCAACTTAGACTTGATTTCTTCCACTTCATGAAAGAAAATTCATTGTTTTCGCCCTATTGGGTTTAAGAAGGAAGCCAATATAGGAGAAGTAAAAAAGAAAGCGGAAGTTAAGGACATTATTGCACCCTCCGAAATGCAAGGAAAGCTGCATAATGCATTTCATGTGTTCAAGCTATAACAGACCGTCAAGCTTCGAATCCACTTTATGTCGTCAACAGCCTCTTTCCCTCAAGACATGCTCAGAATAAGGGACTACCATATGAACCTTAAAAGTTTTATCATAATCCAACTTACACATATGTGACGAAGAGGTGAAAAGCGGAGTGCTGAATGTGAAATTCGTAGGAAGGGGATCTTCAACTTCGCCTTTGTAAATAGTAAATATAAACTACTACGTACTCACGCACTTACGCAGCGAACTTTCTTCCTCCGGAGAATTGTCGGTTATCTTGAAGGGGTATAGAATCATATCTGCTTTGAAAATTTATCAAATTTATTCACACCCCTACTGGTGCCAGTTCTATTCCTGCTTTGAGAAAAGCCATCTCGTATATCAAAATTACCGTTGATGTTCATGGTTGTGTCAGCTAAGATTGTGTGGGGGACGCACTATGAAACTGCATACCTGTTAGGCAATCCTGCCTCCCAGCTCTATTTATTCATATAATGATACGAATACGACTATCATTCTTTGCTACTTCCAGACTGGAACATGATGCTGGGATTTTTTCGCTTCCAATTCCCAGCCAGCTCTTGTTCTCCAGTATAAACGCATTGAGAAAAGGCATGTCGCATTACTATTTATTTAAAAGGCTGTCTTCAATGCTGAGAATGAGAAGTTTTTACTTTCACTTTACCACGTTTGTTTGTTTAATTATTTATTTTCTTCAGCATTTGAGCATTGCAGTAGGTACATTGATCATTGATCTGTATAACAAGTATTTTTAAAAGTGAGATAGCTCCAGAGATACGAGGAATCCTCATATAGTATATAAACATTAGATCCGATCAAGATGACTCAAGATGTGCCTTACATATTTTAGACAGAGAAACTGGTTGGAGACCAGAGACCATACGTGATAATATTGATAAACCATGTAATTAATATAACTATAATTTTAGAAGGAAAGAGTTGCTAACTATTAAGTTTTGATGTCTATAATATCTTCGTACGTTTTAAATGAAAAAAATATATTAACGAAATCCAATTAAAATTAAAATGAATACCCATTTGAATTTGAACATACTTTACAATTATAACAGCCGAACGGGAACTCATTTTAGAAAAGAAAACTACATTTTACTACTTTACTATATCAATTAACTTAACATATTTAGCTTGTGCTTGCGCTTGTACTACAGCTATTATATAGAGTGCTACCGTCCCCCGTCCGCTCAACCGTTTCTCCGTAATGACCATCATATCTCAGCACAGAGTTCAAATTGTTCAATTCTGTTTATTGCAATCGACATCTGGTCATCAGGGCTTTACTGACGATGAGTTTAGAGCATGAGCAAATTGCGGTGAAAGGTCTCGTAGTTTTCAAATTTCTTTTTCTACGCCTAACCATAGCAAGTGATATATTAAAATGGAGCTAATATACTGTACTACTAAAAACTGCTAACAGTTCTTGACTGGGGTCAAAGGTCACGTAGTTTTCAAATTTGAAAATTATTTTTCACAACAGCATACAGCATGCGATACATCAAAGTGAAGCTAGTTGGAAGCAGTGCTCGAAACTGCTAACAGTTTTAAATGGTGTCAAAGGTCTCGTTAAATATGCACAGCACAAGCTACATTCTGAATCGTTGGACATGATTTTTATAAGCTTTCGAATGAAATGCTGTTTCTACACGCCATACTATATGAATTGTCCAATGACGCAACAATTTGACGAAATTGGCTGAAAAGAGTGGAGAAACAGAATTTTTAAAGTTTAACACTATTAACATTTCCAACAAGTCCAACACACAAAATGTAAGTTTTCATTTAGTTAACGATTTTCTACTCAGTTTATAAAATACATTATGCAATGTATGTTGTTCAAAACATTAGTTAGGCTTAAGACTTCGAAGAAATTTTTGAATTTTCTACGCATCTACCTCTGACTTCTGAGTAATTTTTCTATTTAGCTATAACCTACGACTGAATTGTATAAATAAGCTGATACACTCATACAAAAGAATTTATTGAGATTCTTTGCTAATTACGTTGAAGCGCATTCACATATGACCCAGCAATTATAATGTTTAAAAAATGAAAATCGGAAATCACGGTAATTTTTTGATTAGATGATTTTTTTGGGCTATACGTGATTGTGATTGATTATAATGTTTGCTGACATAGAAGACATTTTTCTAAAAATTTACGAGCTGTTATAGTAGTAATGAAAAACTGCAAGCATCGCTGATTACTTGTGTGACACTAAGGGATATGGTAGATGATAATATAATTGGTCCGATGTGTTATAACTAATAAAAGTACAAACTGGAGCCAGAATAAAATTTAGCATTTATTTTAATTTTTTATCAAGACATGCTTTTAAAAATTGGTCTTCATAATATATCAAGGGTTAAAACAGTACTTTAACCTGTAATACGAGAATCTGAAATATAGGATATCACATGGACAAATAACGTACTCTGACTATCACACAAATTATAGTATCCGCCATTAGCGCATGTATTTTGATATAAAAAGCCAAACTATCATGCTAAAATCATACTCACCCATACCTGACGGTACCACTATTTACATTACATATTTTTAATGGATTTTGCTTTATTTTAATTCAAAAGTACAATGCAATAGTACGTCATTACCTTATAATTCATAATAGGTATAACGAATAAAACTGCCGTCTTAAATTGAAGCAACTTTGATGCGAAGATTCAAATCAATGTGAATGGCGAGCCACTCCATTTTCCTAAGAGCAAATATTTAAAGTATTTTATGAGATCCATCTCTTTAATAAATAATGTATTTACAACTGTAATTATACCTGAATTGAATCATCGTCACAGGTTTTACAGAACCATTGCGTTCCTTTCCTACGTGGAGAGTATCTTATGGGAGGGATGAGACACATGAAGTGGAATTCCAGTTGACATTTGTCACATCTAGTGATACCAAAATTCAGAATATTTTTAAATGTATGTGCTACCAAACTATACTACATCCAATGACATATTAACAATTTTTAGAACTTACATTACTAACTGCATCTTTATGTCTGTTTTTGTACACGTAGCGCATACTCCACTAGGCGGAGTGAATATGTTGGGACTGATTGCTGATGGAGCAGGCGGTGGTGGCATTGCTATTGAATCAGAAACTGATGAAATCGTAGTATCCATTCCAGAATCGATGTATTGAAGTCGAATCACATTTTGATCTCCTGATGTGCCGTCGACTGTCTTCATTTTAAATCCTTCATTTCCTCCACCGGATAGTTTCAAAATTGTACCATCTCCTTGTGAACTTTCAGTTGAGCAGTGAAGTTTCGATGAAGAATAAAACGGAGCAGAGGCATTTATACCAAAATTTGAAGGAGCACCGTCAATAATAAAACTTGCATCAACGGTGAAAGTTTCACCCAAATTCACTCCCGGACCGACACCCATTGCTTTCCCCTGCATTATATTTTGCTCAGGGGCTAATTGACTGCTCATAGGCGAAATCTGAAATTGGGTAAAATAATACATATACACACTTGAGTTGCAAAAAACTAACATTAATAGAAACGGAAATGACATATTACTCTAAAACTTCTTACTCCTTGCATGATTGTTGAAACTTCAGCTAGACCAAATCCGTGTTCTCCATTTTCAGTATTGTTTTCAATAAAATCACCACTTGATACAGCTTTAATGATACTGTCAAGACTGTTCGGTAGCTGCTGCTGCTGCTGTTGAGCGTTAGACGGTGCACGCTTACGTTTTTTAGGTGGAATGGATTTCTCTTTTTCATCAGACGGAGCTGCACTAGAAACCGACGCCGCTGGCGTTAGCGCCATTGACCCCTGCGAATTCGCACTAGATACTACGGCGGATTTTCGTTTCTTCGATGGTGGAGCTTTCACCGTTCCATTTTGAATTTCTCTCATTTTATCAACAAGTATCTGACTAGTTACCTTTCCCATACTTAGGTTTACACCATTTTTCTCATCACGAGGAGCGAAATTTGAAGATGGATGGTTAATACTTGTTCTCAAATTTTTCTTTCTCCCTTTCTTCATTACTTTATTCTCCCCCACTGTTGTCCCACAGTCGTTCTCTACCTTTCCTTTCTTTTTTCGAGATGGTTTTGGTTTTCCAGTTTTCACAACAATAGCTGCATCGATTTCTGTTTTGATATCATTCTGGTCAGTGGAAGCAACTTTACCGGCCGGATCTTTTTTCTTCCTCGGCCTTGCTTTCACTTTAAGTGGTACAGTAATGGTACCACCAACACCAACAGATGCCATTCCATTCTTACTTATATCATTGCTGAAGTCTACCTTAACTTTAGAATTCCTCTTCTTACTAACTTTTGGTAGTGCCGTTTTCATCTCATTGTTAGTTGCAACTTGTACTTCGCTAATTCCGTTAACTTTAAAACTGGTTAAAACTGGTCCCTCGGCAGTACTATGTAGCTGGGTGGAAGCACTATCATCGGTTACTAAACTGTCCATTGCATCAACGCTGTTCGAAAGCAGGTTGCTTCTATCAACTTGCTTGCTCTTCATTTTCTGAGTTTTTGGCGTACTTTTTCCCTTTTTAGATGGCGCCTTTTGCATTACAGTAGGAGTGTCGATAACAGGCGACAAAAAGGAGTTTCCAGTACGACTCAAGGTTTCTATTTCACTTTTAATAGTCAATGATTCAATCGTAGAGTTTACAGAGCTTAACTGCCGTGGAGAGGTCAAACTAATGCTTCCACTTCGTCTTCGCCTCTCTGTTGGACTACCGCTGTGTACCGAACTTGGACTTAAGAGTATTCTTGGCTTTGACTGTATAATTTAAAATGTCAAAAAAATTATGGAAGTCCATGACACGGTAACTATCAAAGGTTTGAGCATTACACCTAAAACATGTATAAATACCTCAGGAGAATCTGACGGAATTGCATTGAGTTTTCCTGGAGACTTTTTGATTCCTTCTTGCGTTGGCAAAGCTTTTGTTTCTTCATCAGATTCATCAGACCCACGGTACTTTCCTGGCTTACGAAGTTTTGTTCTTCCTCTCAAAGTTCTGGGTGCATCTGTATCAACTTGTCGCTCATTTTCGGACTGCGCATCGCAGCAGTCAGAGCACATCCTAAAAGCATGAACACACAATGTTTCATTCAATACCCCTACTAGGAAAATAATTCTTTGCCAGCACATAATACACATGTTTTACGTCATAAAATACTAACCATCCACAAAGTCGGGAGCGTTTTGGCATCCTTGCGAGTGGAGGATCAAGACAACCTAAATGATAATACTTTCTGCATTTGTCGCATCTAGTAATTAAGTGCTGATTATCGGAATTCGAGCATTTGTGGCAAACTGCAATAGCCATTTTTCCTACGAAAGAACCATAATAAACATAAGCTTAACAAAGCAAAGGAAATAACCAGATAGATATATTAACTTGAATTTACCAGTGCGAGATGGCGATGGCGACATAACTCTGGCTTTTGCATTTCTTCGGGAATTAGTTGAGGATCTTCGCGGGGTTGGAGATTTCCTATCGCCGCGTGATGAACTAGGACTTTTTTTCCTCCCACCAAACAAGTCCTTTGGCCGGACCATTGTCTGCATTTTAGACGTCAGCTTCACCTTTTTGTCACTGGGACAGAGGAATGTCAGAATACTTGCTAAAGATTCCAACTGTTTCGAAACAGATTCTGTTTCTTCCCTCATTGCCATCTGGTTCACTGCGTGCGTTTCCCAAACATCTTTTAGAGAGATTTCTTTATCAATAAGTTCTGAATTGTCCTTTAGAGATTTGTTGCACTGGTCTACCAGTCCTGAAATTCTGTTCTCTCTATCAGCATAATACGCAGAGTACTCGACGCTCATTGCAGGCAAAACATTCCATTTTCTTTTTATATTAGAAAAAATCTTCTCGTGTTTTACTTCTAATTCTAGAGCAACGATGTCTTCTCCCAAACGTTCAGTTTTTCGTAAGAAATCGTTCCCTAGCTTAGCAGATGTGTGCATTAATCGTTGTTTCTTATTTCCATTAATCCATGAGCTTGGCAAATTGTGTAAAGCACTAAACCCTAATTGGTCGACTGACGATGACTGGGAAGGTATATTTTCAACTGAATTTAAGTAATGAGCTCGTTTGAGTGCAGTCTTCTGGCGAACTTTCTCTAGCTTACGAAGAATTCTGGCTTGATCTTCGTTAGTACCTGAAGGAAGCCCTTCTAATTCTTTACGTTCTTTTTTGATCCGCAATTGTTCTTGAAGCGTGTTAAAAATTTTAACTCTGCGTCTGAAATATCAAAATCGAACAATTGTAAAGTTTTTCTAATGCATTTCGCTTTGCAGAAAAATAATCATACATTAAAATTACTTCACGGTTTCTCGACTAGTGTGCAATTTGCATGACACATAATAAGGATCCGCTTCTAAAATATCCAAAGCTTGATTTGAATTAGGGTATTACAATTCCGGTCTGTGCCTGCCGTTCATTTTCACAAGCTGCGCAATTGTGAGATCCCCACCGAGCATAATGAATTTCGTAAAGATTTATAGTTGAATCATTATGTAGAGCAACACCCTGAGTGTACATAGCACATACAAGATGTATCCAACGGCCTGCAGTTGATTCCTTGAATAAACCACCTACCAAAATCATTTTCATGATTATGTCATAATACGTTGATTAATACGTAGCGGTACATAACATAAAACATTGATTAACAGCTACCTTCGACTGGACATAGCTCACAATACATGTTTTCAGAACCACTTTTACATACATCACAAAACCACGGCTCTGTACAACTCGACGAACCAGATCCGCTGGAAATGCTCAAATTGTCAGGTGACAAACCGTAGCAAACTATAAAGAATATTATTAAATGTAATTAATAATCATAATAAATAATCATAGTTAATGAATGATTCACAGTAACAGCGCATGAGTACATTTTTAATATGTCAAGCTTTCGAAGGTTTATTCTTCCTTGTTCTTCAGGACAAATAGTAACGAAATGATAAAAATTGGCTTATGAAAATCCAAAAATACAATGATACATTTCAAGAAAAATACGTTAAATATTGCTTGACATATTAAAAATGTACTCATCCGCTGTTACCGTGAATCATTCATTAACTATGTTAATTGGTGGATGGAAAGATCTACGTTTTGTAATAAATAAGTCAGTTTAAGTTTAATACAAAAGGTTTTTTAACAAGATGGTAGCTTGGTCAAGTTGAGTAACGGTGAAGTATAGAACTTACTTTCATGAACAGATATTCCACATGAATCGCACTCAACGATTTCATTAGTGTCGTCGCTTTTGTCTCCAAGACATGCTGAACAAATAGGTTTTGTTAATTCGATCTAATAGAATATAGAACGCTTTCATTATAAAACCGAATGTCCTTAAAATGGAATAAATTATTACATAGAACGGTTAAAATATAACGTCTTACCTCCTTCCTATTTTCTTTCTGGGCAGTTGCAACACAGTCAATTAAGCTGGCAATAGAGCGCTGCTTCGATTTTGACTTCTCGGTAGGTCTCCTGCTTTTCTTTCGCTTTTTCTCAGTTGTTGATTTCTTATTTGAAACTCTAGACTTCTTAAAAACAACAGTCCTTTTACGTTTAGTATTTTTAGATGACTTCACAGACTGTTTCGAGCTTTTAAGCTTTGATTTCGACTTGGTTTTCTCATTATTTTGATTTCTTGAAGCTCCAGCTTTCGCACTGGATTTCTTTGAACTCCCTTTCTCGGATGTCTTTAAGGATTTTCTTTTCTTTTTGGGTCGTCTTTTCATTACGAAATTATTGGCTTCATTGAGCTTTTGAAGTGTTTCTCGTAGAGCGGATTTCTTTGCTGTTTCAGGTTCATCGGAGTTAGAACCTTCAGACTCTGCATCACTACTATCGCTCTCACTGTCCGAATCATCATCAGGATCACTTGAATTGGAATCAGGATCTTTCCCTAATCAATCAGAAATACTGATTAACTAAACAACCTGAAAAGAGTTACAAGTTACAACTAATAATAATTGCATTCTTATTTACCTTTTTCTTTGTAATCTTCATCGTCTGATTCGTCACTGTCTGCGTTTACATCATCTTCACTTCTACTGTTCACATCTTTCGCATCCTCATCTTCATCAGATTCTACCGTACCATCCGAATCAGAATCTTCATCTTTGCAATCGAAGTCGGGATCATCACTTTCATCTTGAATACTAGAATGAAGTAAGTCCTCAACATTCTTCGGTCTGATGGGACGTTTTCCTGTTGACTCCCGTTCGACTATAACATTTTTAATTAATGAATTTATTTGTTTTGAAGACACTACAAGCAATAAAAACTAACACCAACTCAATGCGCTTCACAAACTTGGTATCTCATAATTCCATCAGTTGTCAGTCAGTTATTAATTATTATAATCTCGATCGAGTAATTAAGTAAAATGCAAAATATTGAATATATCACTCTAAACAGTCTGTACACTTACTCATTGTGCGTTCTAAAAAATTGACACCCCCTCCAGGCTGTGGAGATGTCAGAGGTTGGGATGTTTTCCTGGACATCTTCAATTTTGGATTTGAATTATTTATTTATTACTTCATACGTAACGATTCTAAATGAATGATGAAGCTCAATTCCAACCAGAAGAGGTTTTAAGTTTTTTTTGCCTTTTGCAAATGCTGTCAACTATAAACCTATGTATAACGAAGCACTTTACTGACCACTGACAACTGAGTCCTTCATTTACTAATTATAAAATGTGAAACTAAAACTGACAAGAATTACCACGGGTCATATTTGAATATTTTCAACATCTGGTTACAGCACTTTTAGTAGACAGTTTAAAATAATTTACACTATTTATACAAGCTCTGAATCCACCGGATTCCTCATGAATACGTATACATCATTTATCAAAAGTACCACTATACGCACAAAAAGACAAATGAAATTTTATCTAGAGTCCAGTATCAGTAAACACATTCAATGATTTGTTCTCTAAACATTAAAGACAAACGATGTAATTTAAATGTACATACTACTAGTAATTCAGCAACTATCACTCCCACTCTCACAACTCTTCTCTTGTACGATGAACAAAACTAAAACAGTCAACAGTTGACAGTAATCCCAATCTCAATAATATTGACATACCTGGAAAATGATAACAAAATCTATAATTAATTAATGATTTCACAATTTTCTCTCTCCAACATTCACTCACTTACAATAACTTTTATCTGATTACAGTACAAGTGACAGGCAAAATCTGTCATCTGATTCATATTTTGCCAATAAGTTTGTTTTGATTTCTGTCAATTTATTTCAAGATTATATTTTTGAGTGAGTGTACTGAGGGGAATGGGGATGGGGAAGCATTGCATTTGCATACTTTCATTTGCACCATACTAAACTGTAAACAACCAACAAAACGAAAACCTTTCTCCATTCATATTCCGTTGTTTCCTACATACAAATTTGTCAAATTCGCACTACTGAAATTTTTACCTTATAGCATTCGCAAGCGCCTAAGATGAAAATTCTTATATGATGAATCATGATGATATGACCATCATATAACATTCATAGCCATGCAGATTCAGAGTGTTTCAAAATAAGTTACAAGAAAATGACAATCTTGGATTCAAAGTTTTATTGCAAGATGCAGATCCAACACTAACTAAAACTAGCGTTCAGCGTTACATTTTTCGTATACCTAATTTATTTTATGAAGATGAAGAGGAACGAGGAACAAATTTCATTACAAATTTCCTTTACTTAATAAAACTTGTAGCTAAAATCCACCGCATTTGTAAAAGTAGCTGTGAAGTCTACCTTCCCACCACCGAAATTAACAAATGCAATGCCTATTCTATCTACGTTACTACCACCGTAGTAATCAAAACATTTAAATCACTTTGGCTTCTGAGAATGTAAAAATAAACGAATTCTAGAAACTAAACGTGTGAATTGTGTGAAGTGAATACCTTTTCGTGCACATTACCTACGAGAATAAGAAGGAACAAATATTAAGCCTACCAACAACCTCCATGTCGCAAGTCCAACTGAGTGAGATCTGAGAACCAAAGTGAATGCATAAGTGCATAAGTACATAAGTATAAAAGTACTAGGAATCAATCTTGGTAGCAAGTTTTTTCTCTCTATTCAGTTCAGTCAGCATAAGCATCATCTATATCCTCAATCCTGTATTGCGCGTGCAGTGCAGTGTAGACGAGCAGAGCAACATAATAAATATGTACACGGATCTTTCTTTTCTCAAAACTCTCAACTCCATGCAATATAATATGCAACGCAACACGCTTGTTTTAGTAATATACGCATACGATGATAGGATAGGATACGTAGTTATTTGTTATACGTATTATAGCTTAAGCAATAATATATATATCAGACAGGACCTTCTCCCTGATCCTACAAAGTTTTATTGAGCTTTACATTTTTACATTGCACACATCAGGCATCAGGCATCATCCTTAAGTTATATTGCTGACATATATGCCTGGCCTGACATTGCGTTGTAGTTCTTCATTTTCTATCAGGTGTATCCGCCGTCGGTACACTAATACAGATTCTGTATTAAAGAATGAAATCCCAATCTCCCCCAACATGACCATAGCCTCATAGCCTGGCAGGAAAGCCACAGTTAGTCAAGCCGAGCACCAAAACTATTACACAACGATATACACACTTATTTACACCATATTAGTCATTAAACTGTAACTAACAAGCTGCATAGCCATGCTTGTAACGATGATCTACTCATTCCCAATCATCAGTCTGTATGCATTTCACTCCACTGCCACTATGTAGCTCGAGCTCACTACTACCTGTAATTAGACTACCTAATTAATATGCATTTTTGCAATAACAATTTGTTTTTTCAAGCTTCAAGCTACACATCAAGTTGTCAGATCAGATCCAATAAAACAATAATCGAGTTGAAAAATGCAATTTGCGAATTCTGTGCACTTAATTATTTTTTTTACATATCAGCCATCATGCACTGGCATCATATTCATATTCATAATTAACCCATGCACACTGCACACCATCCCTGGCGCATTTTGAGATCCAGTGGCAGCTTTTTAAAAAATAGACTTCGCTATTTAAAAATACATAAGATGCATAACAAAAATATTTCTTGCGCAAAACTAGCAACCACGACAAAGACAAAATTTCGAACAAGATAAAGGAAATTGTGCAAGCTGACTTAATTTTTGATAATCTGACTGAATCTGATAATGCTACAACTAAACTAACTGATCGTCAGAACAGACAATAATACGTTTTACGCAGTGCGCGTGAGTAGGCATGAGCATGTGTATTACTTAAACTTGTGAATGTTGATGTACAACTGCGTTAATGATGAATGAACATGATTTAATTATTAGATTTTATACATAGTTTACAAAACACCAACTATCGTTATGATGAGTCTCGGTTATATGAATTCAACATGGCATTTTAAAAACCAACATTGCATACACGCACACACAAGTCAAGTGCACATGTGCACAGGCATACAGCACATATATCACAGACAAGAGCTCACCACTCACACATTTATTTAGCCGTATCAACGCATGATATGTGCAAAAACGAATTGTTTCTGTAAGTTGGAATCAGTGTCACGGCAGTTGACAATCTTCAGATAAATGCATGCCAACCTTAATTAGATATTTTCTTAGTCAAGATGGAGCTGAACATTTTATACCTTTAAAGCGATTATTGATTTACAAATAGTATAGTGACCCACACCTTCACATAAAATTGGAAGTAAAATGCTCACACAACATAATATATTATGTATTCATCAATCAGACAACTATATATACATCCTGCATATATTTTAACCCCTATTAATTATATTGATCCTGGTCGGGATCGCTGGTTGTAGTGAATAAAAAAATAATCATAACTCGAGCTCCATCCCAAACTAGATGCGTTAGTCTACCACCAAAT